>JAANSM010001330.1:0-19332 GCA_036850725.1 Orchesella villosa | reverse complement strand
CAAAGGAATTGGGAGCAAGACAAAGAGGGAGAGAATGGGAGTAGCTAGCATCATATCCTTTTTTTCTTCTTCTCCACTGAGTTTTGCTTTCTCTTGAGGAAGAATGAAAGATATGCGAGCAGCGTTGCCAACAGCTTGATTGAAATTATTTCTGTAGAGGTAATAAAATGTATAGGTAGGCAGTCAGTCATGCTAGCGTAAACTAAAGAGAAGAGAACAGAACCGAGGTAGACCAAGTTGTTGTGTCTTGTCTTGCGGGAATATGTCGTCGTTAGAAAAGAAGATACGCTATTCCAAAACCTTTCACCAATGAAAAAGAATAAAAGTTTTAGAAGGCCCTTTCCTCACTCATTTTTGTTGCAAGAAGACAGACAAAAAAGAATTGGATTAGGGTAACTGGCCTAATCGGTTTAGCACCATTCACTATATAGTGCCATCCTCGTCATCACATATAAGCATCACCAATAGCTCCAAACCAAACAAAAGCAAAAGGAAAAGTTATAAACTGCAAGAAAGCGCAATAATTCGCCCTCCTCAAATTCATTCACCATTCGCCTGAATAGTATTCCACAATCAGAATAAATATTTTCTTTCTGAAAAGTTATAATAGCATGATTGAAGATGAAAAACATTGATTTGTAGAATTCTACATTTATACAACTATTCTAACTGAAGAGGGAATGGGCAGACATGTACGTCAGGGATTTGACTGATTTTCCTGCATGTTAATGCCCGTAAGACGCCCAAAAATTTTCACTCCAGAATCAAATTGTTCTGTAACTTTGAAACAATTGGCTATGTTGTAAAAACGTTTGTGTAGATTCATATTTCACTAAAAGCTGCTTTGATCAGCCAAATCCCTGATGTACATGTCTGACCATTCCCTTGTGAGCACAAAGTAATATGATAACGCTCAATCTTTTGATATTTGACCGAAAGTTACATCAAAATAAATTATATAGCTTACGGAAACTAAAAGTTTAATACCTAGAGACAGAACAGAGAATGTGTATAGTAGTAGTTCACACGAAATATTTATTGGGATTACGTTATCACATTTTTGATATGATGACGACGATGCTGCCAAGCAGAACAATATCTGATTTAGTTACACCTACACTATACATACAATATCATTACCTGTAAATGGTTGTAAAGTGATACCTTGTTGGTTTCAAGCCCAATTACGATCATGTATTACAGAGAAAAGTTCTACTCGTCATTAGCTCTTCTATTGCCCGAGGAAGAGGAGGAATTTGAAGCGCAATGGATGCCTTTTCCACCTTAGTTTTCTGGAAGCTGACGCTCTATACTCTATATTTTGTGGTTGGTACCTTTCACCGTTATCACATCAGGCACAAATAGAACATCATCGCATCACTAGTTCTGTTTTTCACTACCCTATACCTCTTCCTAATGATCGCATTTCAGTTCCTTCGAATATCTCTCCAAGCTGTGGGAAAGGGAGGATATGGAATACGCTTGTAACTTGATTATAGAGGAGACAGAAAAAGTACTCCGGTTTTCTGGGCGACACACAATTTAATTATTGGTTTCAGAGATGAAGATATACGATAGAGAATCTAGGTTCGTGAGTAGATGTAGTCAGCCGCTAGGCTTCCACACTCTTCTGGAGTTCTGAATCCACAGCATATGAAGTTTTCCAATGAGAAAAATTCAACGCTAGCAGGACAGTCAACTTGTGGAAACAGACGTGTAGGACATTTTTAGTGATTTTCCTTCCTACCACGACATTCTTATAAAGTATATAGTGGACACATGGAAAGTGATTAAAATTAATGAAACTATTTCTTGTTGAAAGCTGAACCCCATTTCGTTCCTTGGTATTTCATAGTACATACATAAAGATGAATATGATATAAATGATCTCACGATATGTTTAGTATAATGAATATAATGATTCCTGCAGTAACATTCGAATATTTTGGTATGACGCTATTTGCATTTTCAATTGTACTGCTTTTCCTTTCTAGTTGCCGCATTTAAAGTTTTGCCTTGCTTGCTAATACATGCAAACATTAAATATATTCTTGTGCATACTATTATAACACTTCTACAACAAGCTTACATACGAAATTAAGATTGAAATATGAATAATTGGAAGAAGAAAGTGAGTAGCTACATATAGCGTCATTTGGAGGTCTAAATGTTCATTTTCTGTTTTAAATTGCAGATGTTGAAGGAGGGATAAATGAGCGAAGACTGCTAGATGACTTGCTTGCCCCGTATCAACTTTTAGAACGACCTGTTCCTGTCGAAAATGAAACTCTTCAAGTGAGCTTTGGACTAACGCTCATGCAAATTATTGATGTGGTAAGCCAAACTTTCCCTCATCTCTCACTTCCCTTTCTATTTCCTCGACGCAAGCAAACAGCAAACAACTCTCGTCTACGTAGTAGCATATATACGCGCACAAACAAAATTTGAGGAAAAATCGTTAAACCAACTAAGTCTAGCTACTATAGCTATTGAAGAAGGGCCGTGGCGTGGCGTTTGTTTGCGTAGCACATGTATTCAACATGCCCGCTACTGACGCTGATACACACATGCTACGCCAGCCCCGAGTCTTCAAAGAAAGTATATAGCTTATAGCTTGATATATTTTGATACTTTACATCAAAAACATTCTACAATGCAAGGAATTATAACTGCGTACCCTCGTTCATTCAAACCACTCATCAAAATAATCATGCTAATCAATTCCCATTTACGATTATGACTCTATAGGTTAATCATGTGCCTCATCTCAAATGGATTATATCCCCTTTGCGATACTCATATTTTCATGTTAAAGAAAATCTAATGCGCGAAAGACCTGTATAATTTGGCAAATTGTACAAAGTATATTACTATCTATATCAGTAAATTTTTAGATGTTGAAGAAGCTGAGAGAAATGAGAACAATAAATGCCCCAGTTACCCAATTTTATAACCACGTTTCACAGCCTTTTCCTATACTCCATCCCATCCACATCATAATTGTGTGGGCAATCATTCGAAAAATTAGGTTTTCCACCTTTGATGCTTCTGTTTACCTGTTTTATTTACAAAACCATTCCAAAACTCAGGATGAAAACTTCAGTCTGCATTATATATACGTACATACGGTATATACGAATGTTGATGTTGATATAAATGACCGTAAAAAGAAAAGGTTGCCTATAAACAAAAGAACAAAACTGACGCATTCCCCTGCTTATTTAGCTCAAAAGAGCACCCAACCAGCCTATATGGATTGCACAAAAAGCACATAGCAGCACATCATCGTGAAAGTGAAGGTCCATATGAGAATTATAAACAAAATAATTACCATGAGAAGGGGAAATATAAACTTCTGCCGAAAAAAAATCATGATATACGAAAAGGCATCATTAATGTAAATTGTGTTTTCCAAGTTTTATTTTCTGCTCCAGTTGCATATGAGGATGGGGAAAGCAGAAAGAGCAGAGGTTGATTTGAGGAGCGTGTTATCCATTATTGTGTGGCTTTTCCCTTTCAAGTTGTGTGTGTGTATTGTTGTCTTTTTCGTGTCACATTCCATTTCCTCTCAGCAAATCTTCCTTTCCTTCCATCTTTCCACCTGAAAATTTTCAAGACTTCTACCTACCTAAAGAAGAAGGAGAAAAGGCTTGAGTTCTACTGAAAATTTAATTTTATTGAAGCTTTTCTCAACCTTAATTAAATACTCGGTGGGCGAGACTCATTCTTGCTTGGAAAAGGCAAAAGAGTCTCGGGTTTTCTATATCACAGACTCTCATTTCATTTTTTTATTGCCAGCTGCCATCGTATATCATTGATCATTATGATTACGACACTACACCTCATTTTACCATTCTCTCTCTATATATATACTATTTAGCAATTCTGGCAGACAAAATTTATCTGCAATGAAATGTTTTCCTTTCCCGTTTTATTATTGCGCTTTGTAGCGGAAAAAGGATGGTGAAACAAAATGAGATATATGTAGAAGCTTTCCTGTGCATCTCCATTCTCTTATTGCCTTTTATTAATTCTTGAGCGGCGGAGCTTTGAAGTGGTAAAAGGAGGGAATATATATTGGTGACAACACATTTTTCATTCCAAACTTTTTTTTTAGTTTTACTTTCAGCAAGCGCGTGCCCATTCATTAATTTACATAAATTAAAGCTCATCATCCTCATCGTCATCTTTACGGCCTTGATCTCAAAATCTGACTATGAGAAAGTAAACTTCGTGGCTTTCTTTTAGTAAATCCTTTTGATTTTTTAATGTTCTGCAGATGTAGAGCGGGGGACAGAGAAAAGGAAATTCATTTTGTATTTATCGTTTCTACTGCAGTCCACGTCCACTATAGTTAGACTTCCCGAAGGCCGTCTTCTCCCAGTCGTATTCTCATTTTTGGAAGGAAGGATAATATTGCATCATTTATAATTGGCTGTCAAAAAATAAAGTCAAGGGAAAGGCATGTGTGAACATGTGCCAATTATCTATTTAAATTAGAGTCTTCCAGCCTCTAAGACATTTACATTTCGGGCGTCCCTAATCTTCTACGGCACCCATCAATATTTCAGTAGGTCTCACTCCAAAAAACGGGAAAATGCGTACCCTGTTCAAATTTTCTAGAGAGCGTTGAAGATTTTACATGTTGGAAAGAGCGACGAACCATATTATTCTAAATCATTGTCACCATCATTCGTTACGGAAACTTTAGTTACTCTTGCGAGGAAGTCAAGAGAAAAAGAGTTATGGTGTGGTGAGTAAAATGCATAGATTTTGAAGCTGAAGGACACCGCTTTTCCACCACAGTACCTATATAAAACTGGTAGGGAGAGCATATAAATTTGAGGAAAGGAAAAGTTACTTAATGTATAATGCTCTATGTGCCTATTTTCTTTCCAAGTTCATGATATTCCTCTTTTGTCTTGCTAATGGTTGTGGTCGCTCATGGAACGAGAATATGACGTATATATACAGTAAGATTTTGCATTCTAGCCATGCACCTTTTACGTGTCATGTCAGGGTATTTAATGGATAGGAAAAAATGAAGGTAAAAGGAAGAAAGGAGGATGAGGATGATGATATAATGCATATGGCATATGTGGTCACACGCTTTTCAACATATTTTATCTCAAGTTTCCACCTACGCCATGCAAGCATAAATCTACCTTAGCCACCTAAAAATCTACGTGCGTATTGTCCCTAAAGACAGCTATATAAATATACTATGATATGATATAGAAGAAAAATCATTCATTTCATTTCTTCTCCATCTCTGCTAGTCTACTATTCTAAAAACGATTTTCAAATGTAGGTTGTTAGTTCTATACGAGGTAAAATGATCAGGATACCAAGTGTTTCCTTTAATTTTTTCACGTAAGGGAATCCATGTCTTAACCTTCTCACCTTTTCTTCATATCCCATTGGATATGGTTGGAAGATTAAGGAAACTGACGAAAGAAAATGGAGTTGACGGGTGAGGAGGAGTTGCTTAAAATTCTCATCACCTTTTCGCTTTAAAAAGAGGAAAATGATATGAAAACATTTGGAAGCATATACACACACATATTATATTCAAAATTTCCATAAAATATATAATTTAGGAAGAGGAGTGTATGTTTGATCTATATGTTAATACTATATAACCCCTTCACAACTCTTGGTGTAAAAACCTAAAACGTCTTCTTTGCTCTTTAGTGTGCTATGGTTCATTACTGAAAAGAAATTCGCACTTTAAACAAAGAGAAAAAGGTTGAAATAGAATTATTTATTGGAAACGAATAAAGTGCTCTTATATGTGGCACTGTCGAGGTTAAAAAACTATTAAAAATTCAACTATACTTTTATCAAAGAAACGAGTTTCAAGGAAAAAAGGTTTTCTTGTCAATGTCAATACACGTGTTTGTTTGTGCGCGTTTACGCATGAGTCCATATAAATTCCATTTTTGAAACCTGAAATAAACAATGACATGTACATTTTATTTTTACAGGATGAGAAGGCTCAAGTGTTGACCACAAACGTTTGGCTCAACTTGGTAAGAATTATTTAACTTTTCATCTCTTTCACACCTTCTTTACACGTGTTTCCATGTGCCATACACACCACGATAAATTTGAAAACATGAAACAACTATTGTATATCTCACAGGAATGGAACGATTACAATCTGAAATGGAACGTGTCAGAGTACGGCGGAGTTGATAATATTAGGATACACCCAAATAAATTATGGAGGCCAGATGTGCTCATGTATAATAGGTAAGAATTGAAGAAAGCGGAAAAATACTATTTTTTACGTATATATCTCCTATTTACTTCAAAAAATTACGTCGTATTACAATAATATTGATATGGAAAACCTAATTTACTGCGAAATTTCTTGACAAGATGTGAGCAAAGAATGAGAGAACGTGTAAGAAACGTGAATTTCAGGATTCCATTTAGAGTTATACACATCAGGCTGACTTTTAGTGAAGTTGAGAGTTGGCTTGCAGCAAATAAATCTAAAGGTGACACTGCGTGTCTCAGATCTACTCCGATATGTCTTAACAGGGAAAACAGATCTTCCTATATTCAGCCATTCTGAAGTTTTATATAGTCTGGCCACCATATAGCTCTCATTGACTGCATGATTTTTCCAGCCTGGAATACAAGCAGGATACTATATATATCTATATAGTTATAACTATTCATATAGCTCAAAACTTTTCACAAGCATCACACAAAGTGAAAGACCGAAAATGGCCTACGAAACGAAACGATGACAGTATCTGAAGGAAGTTGTCGCATTTCTCCTAAAATTTCTTTTACTTTTCTTTCACATTAAAGAAAGCACACGAATACTGAAAGTACGTACCGTGACAAACTAAACTTACAACGATATGACTACTTTAATATGTGATATAGCATATGGCAGTTGACTCATACGCTCCACCACTCTTTCGACTCCTATCCATCGAAAAGGAAATATAGCAGCACTTTCTAACTGTCTCCTTTGCTCGTTTTTTTAAAAATGAGACATTCCTCTTCATCATCATCACTGAATATAGATGTGCAACTTTACACATGTATTTCGACTAGGAATGTATGGGAACATGCCATTTTCATTTTATTTTCCAAGTTTTCAATGCATGTACGTCTTTCTCTTGCTCATAGATCTCGTATCTGTTTTGCATTTAGAAAAAAGAACACGCAAGAAACGAAAAGTTTTCTTGTGCTACTTTAGGATCTCAATAATAAATGTATATAGACAGTCGATTTTTCATAGTTTATTTCGCAGAAAATCTTAGGAAATGTACAAAAAACTTTACTACAACTAAAAGCCCACTTAAGAGCCAAAAATTGTATCCAAGATGAACAAAGAATAAAGATATAATATACATAATAGCCTTCTATGTTTCTCTTCTTTTGCATCAAAGGTGAGAGTCAAATAACAAAAATATAGCAGTCACACGATATGAATGTTCAAATACAGCGACTTGTCTGGCTCCATTTTTCAGAATTTTTTATGGAATCAGCACAATTTTAACTTTATTTTCTGACAGCGTTTCACTCACTGTTACCATAATACACTTACACATCATCATGATTACGGAATGTTGGAAAGAAGAAAATGTAGAAGGATCCTCTCATTTCTGTGTGCATGTCGCATTGTGCATGCATACCTTTACATTCCTTAATATAGAGCAGGTAAACTCAAGTTTTTACAAGTCTTTTCCACCGATACCTGTTTCATTTTTTGAGTCCAGTGTCGTGTGGTTTCTATGTACATGTATTTGCAAGCAAGGACTACTTAGAAGCCTAGTGAGATCAAGATGATGAATGATACGACGACTATTTCTACAATACACGCATGTTGCTCACGTTCCTGTGTAGGACTAAAACGAGTAAATAAGATGTATATACTGTATGTCTTAACAAGCAGAAAAGAGAGAGAAAAGTTATGTTTCCGTACTCACGTTGCGAAGTCTTCACTCTTCCGTGATATAACTTTTCAAAGAATGAAAAAATCAAGGTATGGGTAGGGTAAATGTACTTTTCGCAAAGTACTTTCACTCTGTTTGTATACTGGTCTTGTGTGCCATGTGCTTATGTTTATATGCTATGAAGCCGATGAAGCTAAAATATGAAAATAAGGGAAACGCATACATATTTTTATAGCCAGTAAGATCATGGGCTTGTATACTGTATATTATAATCAAAATATGAATCGGAAATATCAGATTCTCGTCGACTTTAAAGACTTTAAAGATTAGTTTATATGAACTCTGGAGAGATTCTTTTATACCAACGTGACCACATATAACATCCTCCTTGAATCATTCATCATTCCTATGAAGAACAGGATACCCCTTACCAATTGAAAAAAAAAACAGTTTTCTTCGCTTTGAATTCGGTCCGTGGTCACGAATATGTACATAGTTGACTTGCCCTTCTTAAAGCTATACATTACGATGGAATAAAACTATAAAACCTACATTAGATAAACTATATATTTATGATGAAATTATATTATGAAAAGGAAATAAATAAAAAGGTCAGCCGTTTTATCATGATTTGATATGCATACACAGCACTTACATTGCATTTTTTATCTTCAAGCATCACTTGACTTTATGTAATTTATGACTAAAATTCGTATCTTCTTGCGTATCTTCCATTCCACAAACAAGCAAAAAATTGCAATTGTCAAATAAATTAAGTTTTATTTAGAGAAAGCAAAGTAAAATACCAAAAAAGGAAATNTATGTTATTTATGACTAAAATTCGTATCTTCTTGCGTATCTTCCATTCCACAAACAAGCAAAAAATTGCAATTGTCAAATAAATTAAGTTTTATTTAGAGAAAGCAAAGTAAAATACCAGAAAAGGAAATCTGTACCAAAAGAGCCGTTATTTTTCCTACTTATCATGATAGATTGGAACTGAGGATGGAGCTAAGAGAAAGGCATTTCATTAAACAGTTTAGATTATCTAAACAAGATAGTAGATATATATTTCAAAGAAGCAAACTGATTAGATTTTGAGCTGCATTTTCTCTTTTGCTTTATTTTACAAAAAATGTGATATCATCTCACAGTCTCTTTTTATGATGGTAGAGATGGTTGTTACATTGCTAAAAAGGATTTTACTTTGGTTTAAATTACCCTTAGAAAGGAGTTTAACTTAAAGTCGAAATACCTGTGAGCCAAATTATATACTATTATTAAAGGCAATACTCTTTCTCAACCTAGAATCATTCATCACAGTCAACATTATTTCATCCCATGTGTCCCTTCTAGCTCATCCTCCTTATTTACATAATCTAGAGACCATTCAGGCAAGAGACAAAAGTAGAGTTCTCCAACCAAGTTTCACCGTTATAAAATTAGGCATACTCCCTTGCTTAAGATTCTTCTCAACAAATAAGCACGTAGTCAACGTCAAACTGACGAGTAAAACTGCTGGACGTCCCCTTTTATTCTTTGATTCGGGTTTGAAGACGATGATCACCATTTCGGTCCTATTTTCTTTCTAAACCGTAGAGCTCGTAAATAGAGTAAAACTGCTGGACGTCCCCTTTTATTCTTTGATTCGGGTTTGAAGACGATGATCACCATTTCGGTCCTATTTTCTTTCTAAACCGTAGAGCTCGTAAAAGCTTTTGGGTATTCGAGAGCAACTTTAATGTCATTTTGCCATTGTGTTCATTACTCATGTCATGATCCATGCATGGCTTCTTGTTATGTGTGTTTGATGTACTCAAAGAGCTATATTTACATTATAAGAGTACATATGGTTAGTTAATGGTTTTCAATTCCAAACATTAAAAAATTCTTTCTTTGTCTCTTTTAACTATTCAGGGTTTTTACGTTCTTATTCTGCCAACTATCAACTTCATAACGAACTCTTTACTTCATTGAAGTCAAACATGATATTGACATTACGATCGTAGTGTATACTGACACAAGCCATTCCCTTCGAAATAATATAAATGCAGATTATATTCCGGCTTTATAGTTTTAACATTAAATTCAAGGATCTATACGATATACGCATGTGAAACAATATACGACGCTTACTATACTATATCTATATCTATAAAGCTGAATACCTAAAATCGTAAGATATTTCCATATGGGAGAAGATACGTTGCATGTGAACTGATTGATTAGTATGAATTAAGTAAAATTGAACATGATTTCCCAATTACAATTTAATGATATTCAACATTTCTAATGTTTTTAGTGCTGACGAAGGTTTCGACGGAACTTTTCATACGAATATTGTAGTAAGAAGTAATGGAAGTTGCCTCTACGTCCCACCCGGTATATTTAAAAGCACGTGTAAAATAGACATTACCTGGTTTCCCTTTGACGATCAAAAATGTGATATGAAGTTTGGCAGCTGGACTTATGATGGCTTCCAGGTTAACACCAAACATATTATTATGTACTTCAAAAATATTCCACTAATGAACAAAAGTTTATCGGCTGTATTTCTAATGATTTTCTATAGGTGGACCTGAGTATGAAAGATGATGGGGGTGGTGATCTCTCTAGCTTTATTACCAATGGAGAATGGGAACTCATAGGTAAAGTGTTAATGAAAAAATGCATAACGAATTATATCTTCAGAATTGATTATATCGATTTTGCCTTAATTTGTCAAACTACAAAACATCACATGTTCTTATTACTTGAAGGAATGCCTGGAAAACGCAACGTCCAGTTTTATTCCTGCTGCCCCGAGCCATTTGTCGATGTGACATATACGATTCACATTCGACGGAGAACGTTGTACTACTTTTTTAATTTAATTGTTCCTTGTGTTTTGATATCATCAATGGCCCTTCTAGGCTTCACCCTGCCTCCAGACTCGGGCGAGAAACTTACGCTAGGTAAGAATAACCAGCCAAAAATTTTGTCAATTCCTTCAACTTTACTATAACATTTACATTAATCCAATTAATATTTAACAAAAATCTTATTTAACAGAAACAAAGCTGTTTTAAATCCTTTTCTCTTCTTTATTCTCTTTATATTGATATTGATTCACTACTCGATAGCGAATATATATCATTTGTATTGATATTCAACAAATTTAGGTCAAATTTTCATAGCGCTTTACTCAAAGTGCTTTTTGCAAGTTAAAAGGAATTGATGAAAAGAAAATCAAATCTGAAGTTCAAATTACATACATATTTAACTAAGAAAATGATCATCATCCTTTTGATAATGACGATAGCTTTCTCCAGCTGTTATCTTATACATAAACTATTGTATTCGGTCAGGAATTAATATTACGAGTGCATTTGGACTAAAATTCCGTATGACTTTAAAAGTATACCGTATGATGTATAATTTCGGCGAAAACCTGTCCCGTAAGTAAAGGATTTCAATGTAGTACATCGATGATGGCAATTGGAATAAGTATCTGGATGATGATCATGATCATCACCATCATATATTGAAAAGAGCATTAAGAGAGAAGGAATTCTCTTAAAGACATTTTTAGTATCCCTGCTACCAAGAAAAGTATAAAAACTTACATGTAATGAATGAAAAGTAAGAGAAAGCTTCCCCCACTTTCCCTTATTTATTCCTCTTGAGCGAACAGAAAACGAGCTAAAGAGAAATATCCACTTGTCTTACCACAATTTCTTTCCATGCTTCCATAAAAATACACACACAATGATGATGATTCCAATGGTATTCGAGTGTGTACTTAAGAAAGAATAAAGAGTAGAAGAAAGCTAACAGTTTCTATTTTTCAATTGCGTTTAATGCAATAATGGATCATGTCAAGCGCCTTGAACAAACCCCTTGAAGAAAAAGAGAATCAGTTTGATACTCAAGAAAGAATCATTGTTTCAACACTCATTCATACTATACCACGCTGTTCTCTCATTCATTTTTATTATACTACTTGTCTTCGATGCCAATGCCAACTTCCCGCAAAAGCTTTGACTACAAACAACGAATAGTAAATAGAAATCCGTTAAAACACAAAACATATATACTTGATACAAGTTGAAAACCCATCCGAAAAATATTACCTCTTTTCTTCTTGCTTCTCTAGCAGGATTTAGGATATCATGTACACTGTTAAAATGGGTAGAACATATAGCCGGAGCTTGTGTAATGTGCAGAACTAGCCATGTTCTTGCTTTTATACACACAAAAAACTTTCCCCATGATTTTGTTCTCTGCAGTTTGATAATTATGCTCACTTTCCTTGCTTACCGTCAAATAAAACTTTCCTTTTTATATCTTTCTATACTGTGTGATGAACTGTAGCATCCAACATGAGAGAGCTAATGCCTACATGGAAAAAGGATTGAAAAAGGAAAGTTTCCAGGTTTTATATCACAGTCTTGGGACTCGTAATAACTTGCAAAAGTCACTCTTCTGGGATACTCTTACCCCATTTCAATGACATTCAGGAATACATACATATATATCTATCTATTAGTATTTATATCTATGTACGTATATGTATGTATATGCCCAATTTCTATATATAGGATAGGCATGGTAAGTCTGCCTAAAAATTTGCGAAACTTCAACTTGGGAAAAAATTGTTGGAAAAATATTTTCTCGAAGTTACATAACATTACTTGGGTAAAAAACGGTTGAAGTTTCTTATGACAAAAACGTACACGATGCAGGTCGACAAATATTAACTAATTTTGATCCAAAAAAAAGTCTCTTTCAAAAACAGAGCTCTCTTTTTACTGAGCAATCATAGTGTGGATGAGGCCGCGTGCAACTTTTTTCTGTTGTGGTCTTATAAAAAGGCTGTTCAGATTATAAACAAGATAGTGTCAATGGTTAGAAATGAAAAAGTGCTCTATTTTTTGCTGAAAGTACGAAACAAATTTCTCACCACTATCTCTACACTGTGTTAAATAGGTTTATTTAAGAAACGGTTTATATAATCGCATGAATGTGTGGGTATGGTGTGATATGATATGATATAATGGAATTAAAAGTTACTACTAATTTTTTTTGGTTGGTAATAACCTTAAATACCTTGATTTATTATTAGGGGTAACGATATTGCTCTCGCTAACCGTCTTTCTCAACTTAGTCGCTGAAAAAATGCCTTCCACGTCTGATGCTGTGCCATTAATCGGTAAATATATGATCTCACAAAACGAACACAAAAATTGAGAGAATTTCCTTTTATACAAAGCCCAAAGCAATGTATTGCCTGTTTTTATATACTATTATATTCTCACTGTCGTGTTCTCTCTTTGTACAAATTCTCTCTCTCTCTCTTATTACGTAGCCCTTTTACGTGTTTTAGTAAGTCTCTCTCTAGTGCTAATTGTGCTACCTTTGAAAATAAAAAAAAGATATGAGAGTATTTTTATCACATGGTTCTTGTTGGTCTGGACTCCTGGGTGTCCTTATAATTTTCACTGACGATTTCCGAACATCATTGTATCTCACATTTCAACCCCTTCTGTAAAACACGTCGTCGATATCAACCCCTTATTTCACGCTCAGCAAAGAATAACTACCTATTTAAATGTAATGTATATATATCATACATATATTATGCGGTGTATTCCCCAAGCGCAAGGCTAAATTAATATGCAAGTTCGATTTCTAATCAGTAAAAAAATTCATTGTGGCTGCTGGTGATTGTTTCTCGTAGCATAATTATATTATCCCATTCGCGACAACTTTTATAATAATGGCACAACGCAACAGTATATATATAAAAATCTGTATCCCCACATGAGCACTCTAATTATTCCATGTCATTTAACCCACTCAAGTAAAACGAATGCAATTTAAGCAAATTTTATTTACTTGTATACAAGAAATTTTTTACCTTTTTTATAAGCACAGCAATGTTTTAAAATATATATCAAGCCAATATAAGCCCATCGCAAACCTGACCACCTTTACTAAAGTTGTTTCAAAATTTGGCATTAAACTCAATAATACTTTATTTTATTTGGAACACCATCTATTTTAACCCTAGTTTATTGGAAAACATGAGAAGTTGGGTTGAACTATATTATTTCGCGTTCCACAATCAGTTCAACCCAATGCACTTCTCTTTGACAATCGGTTTTTGTTTTATTGCGTTTTACTGCTTTCCCTAAACAAATTGCACTTTTAATGGTGTTTATAAGATTTTATACCGTTTGTTATTTCTCCGTTATTTTTTCCGGTGGGACACATTGACACAACGTAAAAGACGAGACATTAGCAAGGACAGGACCTTAGAAAACACATTGAGAAAACTCCAGTAATAATTCAAGTTGATGACATAATATAGTAGTACCAAACCAAGTACCTATTTTCTTGAAAGTGATTTCTTTGAAAAGTAGATGTGCAAGCAAAGGAAGATAAAAAAACTCTTCCACATACGCCATATAAAACTTACAGTCAGGTTCAGTATACGTACTTCAGGACATAAAAACGAGAGCACGCATAGGGCAAGAAAAATGGATCTCTGATATGATGTGTGGAGTTGTAAAATGTTACCGTGTTTTTATGTCCTGTTTTTTGTTCTTGTCGTCTTTTTGTACTTTTTTTCACAATTCAGTGAGAACCTATATACAATGTAAACGTACAAGAAACAAACAGGTATATTCCACTTGAGGAAAATCTGAGTTTGTAGAAATATAAACTTACGCCAGTTCCATACAACAGCACTTTTGCCATTTTATTAGATTTTTGCTTCTCCCTCTGGGACATTTCAAAATAGATCAGTAACATATAAACATGTCGTTAAAACATGCTCGGAAGCGTAGGACTCGTATAATATTTAACATTGTAAGGAAACTCGGCTACAAGATAAAATGCTTATGTGATCTAAATATCACTATAGAATGCCTCTGAGAAATTTCATTATTGCGAAATTTTCTGACTGTAAATGCCTGTTTTACAGAAACAAGCAGACTGTGACAGTGTAGGGAGAACTGAAAAATTTAAAGTGCAGGGAAAACAATACGTTTTACGCTTCAATATCACCACCAACTTATTTATTGAGTTCTCTATTTTTGCGTACTTAATATGTATTACTCTAAAAGTTTCCTCTCCGAAATTTTCAATAAGTTTTGATCTTATTCTTGTTTTGTTTCATGATTTCTTTGAAACGAGAAAGCAGAATATACTTAATGACCAATTCTATCGTATTTTTAACTCATGTTTCTTTCGAAAGAAGTAATTTGTTTTATAAATGGTGTACCTACAAAAACAAAAACCCACCAATTAATTTGTTAAGCTCTCTACACTCTGATTTGTGTGTACCACTTAAACCTGTCTCGCTATCTCTTTATCTCTATTATCACTATCAACTTGTGATTTTATTTTCATCCAGGCGTTACCATATTGCTGTCATTAACCGTATTTCTCAATTTGGTTGCGGAAACACTCCCTCAAGTGTCTGATGCCATACCACTGTTAGGTATATACTATTCCAACAACAAAAATAATCAATAATGTACTAAAGCAAATAATGTACGGCTCATAGTAATTTACAGTTTTGTATTATTCGTATGCAGTATATATATATCAATATTTCGAAACCAGTTCTCTGTATATCATCCTTGTTCTTCTTCACAATTTTCAAAACAAAATGTGTAACCGCTCTGTGCTCATTATTTCGGTATACAAAATTTATGCAGCATTCCATTCTCCAATGTACCTGTTCGAACCTTAAAATTTTCATCATGTGCTGTATTTATTGTTTTATTATTATTTAAGTTTAAAATGTTATTATTGTGTCTTTATACCTGTTTCTCTTTCTCTGTGTACTAGTGCTGTATATGATATTATTATTTATATTTTTATCTAGATATATATACCTATTTGCCATGCTACGTCTAATTTGCTATGTACACATAAGCATCCCAACCTCATTTATGAGTTTGTTTTGTTACCCCTTTTATTTCACCTCTTGAACTCCAACCCCTTAAAGTCCTCCGACATTTCCATTAACTAGAGTAGTCCTTATAGTCTCTTGAACTTTACCTTGAAGCAAAAAATGAACTGGGAATATATATTTTATGACTTGATGACTTGATGACTATGATGAGTATGTGATACAAGAAATTAATGTTCTGCGAACGAGATAAGGAAGAAATATACACAGCTAAAGATACCCATATGAATAAACCACCAATATATCTAGTACCAATGAGGACAGCTTTTTTATTATTCGATTTGATTAATCTCATGAAAGGTTCGTTGGAATTTTCTCCTCTTCTCCGTTTCTGTAATTAAATTATTTATGCCAGAAAATCCATTTACTTACCAACAATTGCCGAAGGTTGTGAAATGTGTAAGATTTATAGACTATCATACACCATAATTCACACAAATATGGTACCAAAAAAAATTCCACCAACACAAAATACGAGAGAATCTCAATCGAATAATGAAATAAGCTACTTCACTAAGTTCGTGATATTGGTGTGTAACATGATAAACCCGAGTTATCAAGTGCCTGTGGTACTTTGAGCCTCGTAGTCGTAGTTAATAAGACGAGGACAAAAAAGTTTAAGAGACAGACTATCTCCTGATTGCAAACTTGTCCTATACCGTATTCAATCCATTAAATACATCTTTTACCCAATCTTTTCTTTGCTTTATACTCTGTTAGATATTGTGCTGAGTACATAGATAGAAATCAAGTCTAAAAATGTACATCAAGCTGTCTCAAGAAAAAGAACGGAATTTTTAACACGACAACTGTTCGCTTTCTACAGAAAAGACTACACGACGAATGTCTAACTATAAGCAGGAGAAAGCATATTCTTTCCATTACATTCTGAGCTAATGAAAAGCTTCGCTGTTTGTGAAGTGATGCTAATACTCGACTTGAACTTTTCATGACATTCTTCCACCTCTCCCGTATAACCTACCACACCTTTTCTAACTCTTCTCTGTAGAAGATCTATATGGAAATAATGGCAAAAAATTGTATGTTGTGGATAATATTTTCGTTCCTCTACTTTTAGCATCTTTCTAACTTTCTACTACTTTCGTTTCTGTGTTCTTTCTATCTTTTTCTCTCTTTCCAGGAATTACCATTTTGCTATCTTTAACTGTTTTCTCCTTGTTGGTGGCTGAATTGCTCCCAAAAACCTCCGATGCTATACCTTTACTAGGTACATAACTTAATATTCATCTCAGCCAAAAACAATATAGTTTAAAGATTTTTAATACCCAAACTATTTAAAACTAATCTTTTAAAAGCTTATCAAAACCAAAAAATCCATACAAAAACCGAATTGGAGATTATATTTGTTTGAGTGGCGCCAAGAAAGAATGAAAATAATATGGCTGGAAAATGATAATTTTTTGTCTATTTTTTTCTCCAAAAAAAGCCAAAGCTGTAAGGGCAGTTTATTAAGATCAATACGTTTACTAAAAATGCTATTTTGCAATGATACCATTTGCTTTCTCTTTAAAAATGCCCTAAATTGATTACAGATTAACATAATAATTTTTTTAATGATTGGAACAAACGCAGATAATGAGTAAACGAAAAGCTGAGAAATAAGTATGATCTAAAAATCGTTAAGGGACTCGATTTGCATTCAGTCGCAAATATATACTTATCTATAAATACAATAAATCGAATACAAATGCAATTGCCTTCTAACTAAATACTTAAATTGATTAACCTTTACTGTACCTATGTAATGTTTATAAGGAAAAGTGCTTCTTCTTATACTGGCCTAAATATAATATAATATGGACTCGATACGACAATTGTCCACTCAATACGTATGTGTTTACGTTTACGATTAGACGAATGAACGATATGAAAAATATGAGACAAGCTATTTTTATTTCCTTTCCTTCCGCGCATTGACGATGACCCACAAAATGGAATGAACATTCATTACTAATTTCTCCAATGGGACATACGAGGGAAAAAGCATCCATGCATTATGCATGCACCTAAAAACTGCATCAAATATTCCACGATTTTTCCGGCAAGGCACCGTTAGCCGCATATAGTTTGTTTGTGGCTTCGTACTTTTTTTTTGTCTCCAGTTGCGAAAAACAATGAAACTTTTCGCTTTACTGAAGTAAAAAAGAGTTTCTTGGTATCATTCATAGATTACAATTTTTACTTCGAATTTTGGAGAAAGTAGAGAAAGTACATAACTGCTTCCCAAAAGTATTTTTGTACATACATTCCACCTCCGCATTTTTCATGCACAGAGGTTGACTTGTTACTTAGAAAAATGTAGGTTCCATGCTTCCATGCATATGTTTAGTCGTTTAAGTTGTAGACTGTCGTCGTGTAATCTGATAGAAGAAGTATGATGGGGCTTAAAATTCGAGTGAATTTTTAAAATTTTTGTAGTATAAAAAGGCCTTTGTCTTCGTTGATAGTAGAAGCTTATGTGTATCAGCAGAACTAAAAGAAACTAAGTAGACTGACTAGTTCATATGATTGTGACACTGATATCCATTCGCCTTCATTCTTATTCCTTATACCATAATAAAACGCATATGCATATATAGAGCACCAACTACTAGCTCATAAAGCGATAGAGAATTAGAAAGTGAGAGAAAGGAAAAAGGTTTCGGTTTTTTGTGAGAATTTTTTTTCAACGGATTTCTCCTTCACGCCTCTTCTCTTTCCTACTTTCTCTCTTGCGTGCTCTCTCTCTCACTTAACAAATGCTTCCCTTGTGGCCAATTTGTAACATGAAACAAAGTGAAAGCCCTTTTCACTATAAAAAGTAGTGACCTTTAGATATATATCTAAAAAGAAGTATATGTATCTACGTACATTCCATTACTTTTTCCTAGATTATTTTAGGAAAGGATTGAAATGTAATTCATAGTGGAACATATCATACACCGAGTTTATCGAGGTAGCCCGCCTGTTTTCAATGTTAAGTCTCGACGGATTGAACGACGCAAAATAAAATGGAACATGACATCTGACCAGAAAATGGACGGTTGTACTTTCTCTACTTTCTCTTTCCAAGCATCCATCCATGCATTAGCAAGCGAATATGTTATAATTATAAATAATAAGTATTTATAAAAATTACTAACGATATACGTATTAAACATGTACAATATGCATATCATTTAGTTTTGAAATTATGCTAATATTTTTTTAATGTTTTGGAATTTTCATACGCTCTCTATAATGTTTGTAACTTCGCAAAGCAAAGGGGTGAGGGTATAAGTATGCGCAATTATTTTTATGGGGACATACTTTTTAACACCTCCAATATGTTAAGTCTAATTAGTAATGTCACTACAGATATATTTTATCACCAAAAAGCCACTTTAACGAATGAAGCTGCATTTACATAGTGTAAAACGAATAAAACGAGTAATCGCGAGAGCATTG
>JAANSM010001329.1:0-19336 GCA_036850725.1 Orchesella villosa | reverse complement strand
TAAACAATCTACAAAAAAAAACATAGATTCATTAAGATTCATAAAAACATTTTATTAGAACCTTAGAACAGTTTCTAAGAACATTCGGAATACATAACTCAAATAGAACAACATATTATTATTACGTACATTACTCAATAAATGACGTAACTAATAATTACGCATTGAAGGAAGAAAGACTCTAGACTCTACGTATATTGCAGCAAGTATATTATTTGAATTTGAACTTGAACCGAACATAAGCAACCATAAACTGTGTACGTAAGGCGTAGAACATATACTGCATAATTTTGTGCCAACTTCTTTTGGCAGGGATGCATAAACGTCTATTTATTCTTAGCTTCATTTTGCACACATATTCCATATCAACATTAAAGCATACTTCATACTTGGAAATTGACGCAATATGAATTCCATTTTATCCCGTAGGCGAACGACAATAATTTTCACCTAGCAATCCTAGGATGAAGGACACGATGTTTTCTACAGATAAAAATGTGGCGACCTAGGAATTATTTACATAGGCCAATATGTTCCGCTGTTCGTGATGATAATAGTATGACGATATTCAAACACTTCTAAAATACTGTAAACCTAAAATGCAAAACAGGAAGCATAATTCGAATTGATTCCAATAGTTGACTGTGTTGGGAACATTAAAACATATAAAGATTTGATGGAATTTAAGAAAACTTTTTACTCGATGTGTACATCCCTTCATTCATTGTTAGGTGAAAATTTAAGTGCATGGGTAAATTGATGAGTTTCCCGTCTGGTCTTTAAATCTGTCGGTCATAGGCAAAGGTAAAGTATTGATTTACAGCGAAATAGGGTATTTTAATAAACTTCGCTCTAAAACCTCTTTTCGTAGCTCTGTGCTAATACTGAGAAATTTTCCGAGTGTAATTTTATTGTACTTATTGCTGCAATGAAACTACGCAGATTCAGACGTAATGTAATAACCCATTTACATTAAAGTTATTATAAAATCCACAGCTGCGCACTCATTAAAAAAAACTTATTAATTTCATAACAAATGAAACTAAACCATTGACAAAAACATGTTTTTAGTAATGCTAATAACATAACTAGAATTTTACTACTCACCATAATTACAGTCTGTAATTTCTAGTGATTTACAGAGCCAGCAAACGCAAAAGTCATAAGTCGAAGATCAATGTGCTTCATTCCAATGTAAAATCTCCTGAAATCATTTTACTCCGTTGAACTGACGTACGTACTGAGTCCTGTATAGTTGCCAGTTAGTAGAAAGTTTTGCTTCATGCATGAAAGTTGCAACGTTTGCGTATTGATAAAATAAATAGTGTGTGATTAAAGTGATAGTGAACTACAAATAATAATACACATAATATTAACGTACAGGGTAAGCAGTTGTTCTTTATTACAAAATTACAACAATATGTCAGCTCCCCATAATTTATTCTGAAGGAAATATCATAGTAGTGAAAGTTCAATCACTGTTCACGCTTCACTGTGCAACATATTTTATTCCAACTGCGTATTTACATGCATGTTGGTACCAGTACCAGCCAGCCTTCTTAATATTTTATGTTTTACTGCATACCTCTTTCATCTTTGTGCTCATTGGGCTTGGAAACCTCTTGAATGCATTGGTAAAATATAGAGTGAATGCATGTACCTTCAACCTTACAACTTTGAGGAAAATCTCTTTTTTACTTCCTTCAACGTGCATGGGATGGGTATGGATAGTACTCGTTCTTGGTCTCCATAAACTGGTCCAGAAGAAACTACGCCATTATGCACACATATGAGGAACTCATACGCAACCAATATTAAGTATAATACTTATACGGCCACATCGTAATATATTTCCATCTCATGTTCTTGTATAAATGAGCCTCTCCGTTTCAGCTTTTGTATAGTTACTGCCAGCACCCGATCCTTCGCACCTCTTGAGTAGTTCACTTTTTTGTCTGTCTGTTAGCAGAAATATAGAGATGGAAGTGACGAAGGTTGGCAACTAATTAAGGTACTAACAAAGCTTCAACTCATCGTACAAGGTACTATTTTCAAAGCATTTGAATAAAATTCTGATGAAGATGTCATGTTATGAAGCTGTCATATGTTAATGTCATGTCATACTATCAAAGGAATAGATCTTGAAGCTAGTGGTTTCCGTAAATTTTTATGTACTTGTTGGATTAATTGATTAATGCATGCTACATGCTAGTCATTCATGCATCCCGTCTGCTCCCTGAATTATAGATTGAAGACTCAGTGAGTATCATAATGCACTGATGACTAAACTTAAATATATATATTTTAATACATAGTATTAATACTATAATAATATTGAGTTGCCGGAAATTAGAGACGAGAAACGCCAATGATGTGCAAACCAACAAAATACATACAAATAAGTCAAACATGAAACAGGACAGAATAAAATCATTTTTTATTCTTTATTCGACACTTTCTGCAGTTCGGATCTTTGCGTTCCGCGTTCCGCAATTTTATACGACGTACGTTTGGGATTTCAACGTGAAAGCCTCCTGTATAAACAAAAACTATGAACATGTGTGTGGAAAGTAGAAACATTCTTGGTGGAGACAAATGCAAATGCATCTAAAGTTTCACTACATTGCAAACAGGAAAGTCTGTCAGCATATTCTAACTGAACAAAGTTATTCATTAGTTGGTTGGTAAGAATTAAGTTTGGTGAACGTGTGCAACATGTAACTTGCATGTTAATGTCGTGCTGCTTGAATGTTTGGTTGGCGAGGAGAATAGCGTGAGTGCAAACTGCAAAGATATTTCGCAGAATTTGTTCATGGTACGCTACGTGCAGAGAAAAAGATGTTGATATTTATATAGCATTAAAAATATTATAATAGTAGTTGTAAAAATGTTGTTTAATTCTTATTCTTACATATCTGTTTATTCAGGTAATCAGAAAATAATCGTAAGGAGCTGCACGTGATTGATGATCCTCAAAATATCATCCCTGCCGGTTCTTTAAAGAATGAAGAAAAACGTACATCGATTTTTTCAGTGATACGCTGACACTTCGTGTTAGTTGCTAGTAAAATGCATTATTCACTGATGGAACGTACAAGCATTTAGAGTTCCATTCAACAATCTTCAAAATCCCATTTCAGTAGCCCCTTAGAAATGCATTCTTTCCTGGTTCTGCAACTGCTTGTATTGGTATCCTAATATCTAACCAATCGAGACCAGGAGGTCACTGAGGTCACCTTCTCAGAAAGGGGCTGAAGTTGGCTGTAAGTTCATCAGAGATTTTGTTAAAGTTAGGTTTGGTAAGGTACATAACAACATAATTTAGTTTCCAATTAATATGTAGGGTCAGAATACTTACAGTGTATTTTGTATTGACTTCCAGTTGCAGCTGTCTTGATGCACAAGTTAAATTTTAAAAGTTCAGTTGTCAGCATCGTGTCATCTCACTCAAGAGATGGACTGGCAAGTTTCACTGGCCTGGAAGTGGCAAGGAGTTCGGGAACCGTGTGTTTGAGTCATTTTCCAGGTGGTGCATTCTGCATCGGTCGAAGGCATTCAACCTCTTCAGACGCCGTTACATATGACAAAACTGGGGCGCCAGTGCGTGGAAAAAACTACAACAAATTTCTAAATAGGAAATCACTGGGAAACTTCAAATATTCTTCCCAAAATGATGACAATACAGTGAGATCTCCTCCCCCAATTATTAACAATTTACCCAGCAGAAAGCCACTGCATCAGAGTACAGACATACAGGGTTCTACTAAATCACTCCATCCTGGTTCCAACAACTCTGGAGATCTCAAATCACAACTGAGAAAAGCATATGATGACGCGTTACACTTTTGTCACTGTAAGTTACAGGCAATCATATGGCATAACGTATGGTAATATTTAATATAGGTGGTTTTAAAATAACAACATTCAAATGTAAATCTTGGTTATTTTTTCAGCAAAAAAATTACCTGAGGACGTGGACCCCTCAGCTGTATTCGCATGCAACCGTCTCAATCTTCGTGATATTGAAGTGTACGGATTTGATTACGATTATACTTTAGTTTGTTATAGGTAAACAAGATTAATATCCTTTCAAAATAGTGGTATCAAAATAATAGTCGTGAATGGATTTTTGTAATTGGCTGGAGGCTATTTATAATTTATATTGGAATGAATTTATTATAGAAAGGATTTGGAAACATTGATATATAATCTTGGAAGGGAGGTTTTGCTGGACAGATTTAAGGTGTGTTTGTATTTTTTAAATTCCTATAGAGGGACTTCGCAGTAATTAAAGTGTTTTAACAAATAATCAGTTTTTCATTTTGATATTTGCAGTATCCAGAAGCCATAAGGAAACTGGAGTACGATCCTGGGTTTGCTGTAAGAGGCCTTCACTACGACATTAAAAAGGGACTGCTATTAAAAGTTGACTGTTTCATGCAAGTTCAGCTTGGTTCAGTGTATAGAGGTACCCGCGATAATGATGCTTAAAAGTTTCAGCTTTATGTATGCAACTAGATAAAAGCTTTTACTCATTGTTCATTAAAGTAAGTTCCAAATGTAATCATGTGGCTTATTTCGTGTTTAGGACTCTCTGCCGTGAAAGACGAAGAGGTTCTCGAGTTATATGGAAGTCGGAAAATTCCTGTTACATACATAGAGCCACCACACCAGTATAACACCCCAAATACTGAGTAAGGTCTTGATCTTGGAATACGCAACTTAAAACTTAATCTTGTACAATGCTTTGCTAACTTTTGAATTGTTAATAGGTCTCTAAATATGGCACAACTGGCAGATCTGTTTTCATTGCCTGAAATGAATTTACTGTGTAATGTTACAGAATACCTACATCAAAATGGCATTGATTATCACCCAGAGAGTTTATTCCGGGATGTGAAGGTATTTATTATCATATATTGAGATGAACCATTTTTATACTAACAGTTTCTGATTTACCTTTAATGAATTTCAATAATGAACAAAATATCTTATCGCTACAATAGGAATCAGTTCAAAGTATTCATCCTGTGATGCATCAAATTGTCTCAAAGAATCCAGAAAAGTATTTGGAATTCGATCCCTTTATGCGAGAGTATCTGAAAACTTTAAGGGACAATGGAAAGAACGTGTTCTTAATTACCAACAGTCCCTATAATTTTGTGTAAGTTGAAAATTTAAATTCTATATAACAATTTAATTCGATGTATAATATATTTGATTAAACTTTGAACAGAAACAAAGGACTTAGTTATACTGTTGGCGAGGATTGGCAAAATTTCTTCGACGTAGTTGTCGTTGCGGCCAGGAAGCCACATTTTTTTTCTAGTGATAGTATTCCATTTCGAGTATACGATCCAACATTGGATGCTCGGCTTTGGGAGAAAGTAACGAAAATGGAAAGCGGCCAGATTTATTATGGAGGAACTTTAAAACAATTTCAGTCATTAACTGGATGGAAGGGTGACAAGGTTGTTTATTTTGGCGATCACGCATACACTGATCTCGCAGACGTGACGTTACATCATGGTTGGCGGACAGGAGCTATAATCAAGGAATTGGAGGTAATTTACTTGTTAACGATCAAATTAAGTGTGAAATAAATATCACAAATGTCATAGACGCTGATAAATTCTTTCAAATTATTTAGCATGAGATTGAAACTTTGAATTCACCTGATTTCAAATCAGCGATGAATTGGCTTCAGTTTTTGACTTCGTTGTTGGAAACTTATCAAGACCTTGAAGACCCAGAGGCTCAACAAATAATCAAAGAATGGTGGCATGAGAGAAACCTAATTAGGTATAATTCAGTAGAACATAATGTATTGCTTATGTTCTACAGTTCATTCAACAGTCATGAACTCATGAATGATCAATATCCATTTCTGTATTAACTGTGTTTTTTAGGAAAAAGACGAAGGCAATTTTCAATCCACAATTTGGTAGCTTGTTTCGTACTCACTTAAATCCAACGTTCTTCTCAAAGAGATTATTCAGATTTGCGGACATTTACACGTCTTCCGTAACAAATTTAATGAAGTATTCAACCCGTCATACATTCTATCCCAGGAGAGGTGAGTCTCGCTAGTTAACCTTACTATTATACTTCATGTCATTTATATTAATGACTCCATTTATTAACAGGTTCACTGCCTCACGAGTATCGAAGCTGGTTCAACTAACGTCATTCTGAAGAGACGCATTTACGATTAGTGGGAAGTACATAATATGGTTTTTATAGTCGAAATTCCTTAACTCGCCGAGTTTACAACGCTTGCAATTACTAACCTCCAGTAATTTTTAAAGAGTGTGTAGATGTTATGGACAGTTTTTACAGAAAACCAAAAATAAGCTTTCAAACCAGGATGAGGATGAATCATTAAAGTCATTATTTGTAAGCAGGTATCGATACAACTCCTGGCACAATGCAAAAATAGTGATGTGAATATTGTGATTAAAATCACGTCTCACATGTAATAATAATATAAGCATAAAGCATTTAAGTTTGTCTACTTCTTCAATTATTGTCTATTGCTTGGAAGAACTTATTTTATTACAGTATGGAGGTTAGCATAAATAGTTTTAGTTTTTCGTATAACATTTCGATTCTTTAATGACTAGCCTTGCCACTTGACAGCTTGAGACTGAATATAGTTGACAATAGTATAGTAGGTTACATTTACGATTCTGTAGTCTGCATCGAACTGCAGAGAATTGTTTTGTCAGCAGACAGTTTATAGGTTAAAATTTCAAACGTAGGTCATTGTTCTCATGCCTTTTGCTATTACAAAGCTATTACATATACAATATGCTATTATTGTAAATTGCATATTATGCAATAAGATATTAAATTAAAATACTATTATGCTATTACAACGAAAATCAAAATCAGATACAAATGTTATAAGTATTCTTTATTGTTTGTATAAAATCAACTTCATGTTAATTATATGAAACGTTTAGTTACTGTTGGTCTAATTCATAATTAAATATTTCAGGTGACGTGGCGCAACAGACTTTATGATAATCAATGTTTTTGTTAAGTTTCTGTAATTGTATCAAGTTTAATAACTTTCTTGACGCGGTTTGTGTGATTACAACTGATTTGGAGGATATTCAGTATTCTGAGTTCGTAGTCGTGGAATAACATAAAAATAACCAACGTAAATTATAGCTATGAAAATTGTGAAGAAAACGATAGTCACTGAAATGTAAAAGCAAAGAGGGAGTTAATAAATAATTATTTCAAACAAAACCTTACCAATTAATGATAGCCAATAACTTACGTATAACAGTAACTGCTGTATTGCTTCCTTTACAATCCACTGATGGGCGGTTATTAGGGTCACCATTAATCCATATTCTTTCCTCAAACCCAGTGGTGACATGATTCACTGCGTCGATGTATCCCGCAAGGCACTCATCGTCAAAAGCTTCATAAATAAACACAAATGTGAAAGAGTGACATGAAACAAACTTATCACTTTCACAAATGAAAAATTAAAGAAACTAGTATTGTTAGCCATTACCAAAGTTTGAAAGCGTGTCGTTAATGAAAACATCTTCCCAAAACTTTGGTACACCAGCGAATTCGTATACTCCCCTGCCTTCGTATAAATACGTTGGTATTACTAAATAATAAAAGCTTTCTTCGATGACATCACTGAGTTGAGGGACTCCGTTGACGTCATGGACCATTCGAATATTTTCCAGTGTTGGAGCGCCACTACGTGTGCTATAGTATACTTCCATTCCATCTATGTTAAAAATACCAAGTGTGTTTTCAAAGCATGTTAAGCACCAATAATGCTAGGCCGAGTATAGCAAAGACTCACTAGATACTTGCAGAAATTGTCTCCAATCCTTCGCACCTGCCTTATCAGGATCGATTCCTGATGCACTAGTTCGGAATACTTGTTTCAATTTGGTTCCTGTAGTATAAACTAAGTGCACTCGGTTGTGATAGGGCAACCATTTGTGAATATCAAATTTGTATATTTTTTCTTATAAAAGTGAAAAAAAATTACTATTAGACTCTTCTATTTTTCATACAAATGCTTACTTATATGTATATTGATTACATACGCATTGGTTTGATTGAGTCTTCAAAAAAGGCTCCGCCGTGCCAAATAGCATGTAGAGGATTCTTAAAAGGTAGAGCAGATCTGCTTATAGCACAATGTACCATTGCATCTGTCACTAGATTTCCCAAATTGCATTCTTGCCTCCAGCAAATTTCACCCCCTTGTAAGGTGACACCAGTATAACCAACTGGAGGATCTTTCCTTTCACTGTTTACGTCTGCCAAAAGTTTGGTGAATTTTTTCAGCGCTTCTGCTCCAATACCCTCAACTAACAATGATATTATGATATAGATCACAATTATACCACAATCAAATCAAGAGCTCGGGAAAATATTCAGTGCCAATACACCCTTGGTTAGCGTATTTGTATTTTGTATACAATTGTTTTCAAAATACTTACGTGGTTGGGGATAGGTAGTTTGAATTAGCTTCCCTGAAATCAGACTCAAGTCGCCGGAGTTGGTTATATCGAAAACGAGCTTTCCAACTGTTGATCCATACCTTCCGGCAGTTGCAATGAACCTATTGTTATACTTCATAGGGTATGCACCTACATTTCAAGCATTTAATTAAAAAAAGTAATCAGTGACTAGTTAAAAAATAATAATATTGCTCGAAAATACGAAGAAGAGCCTATACCTTCCATATTTTTGCTGTTGCCAAACCCCATTCCATACAATACAAGTTTAACTTGAGGCACATTATCTAAAATTTGCTTGGCTGTTTCTAAATTTCCATCGCCAATTGCGATAAAAGTTTTTATTTCTCCAATATTCTGATTAACTGCAGCTTGGACGGCAGTTACAATTGGGGAAAATTTCAATTTGCCTGGCAGTGATAATCGCTGTTGAATATCAGGATATGATTAATGCTTAAAAATAATGCTACCTATTTTAGAAAAGGAGAGCTACTGTCTTTAACTGTATAAAATATTGTATTTGAAATTTCATGGTATACTTACCTCAACGGTAGGTGTAACAAAACCAACCACGCCTATAGGATAGCGAGTACTTGTCTCTGGATTGAATAATGAAATCTTTTTAATCTTCGGAACCGTGTCACAAAACGTTTTTTCCAAGTTCATTCCTGGTCCTGAGTAATCGCCAGCACATGCGTTGCAAAGCGTCACGTTTGTTACACCTAACGTGTCTGTGAATTTCAACGTTCTTGGTAATCCAGCTCCGAATTCTTTCATTCCTAACGCCTTAAAAAGTAAATGATTACTAAAAGTATTGAAACGACGCTATCGACAAGATTTCTGCATGATTTTATAAATCAAATTATTTGGCTTACCATTGCATGAGGCATATAAAAGTCCGACGCTAATGTCCCAAACGCCGACCATCCGTCTAGTTAGGGATGAAAGCCAGCCACTTTCTCCACCAATTAGATTTCCACTACTTAGCCTTAAAATATTGTCTGAATAAATACCTGCGAAATTCGAGTTCTCATGAATCCAGTGAGCCATATTTACCAATCCACCAATGCATGTTGTGGAATTTATTGGACAAGGGGTAGGAGCAGCAGAGGAGTCAGAAGTTCCTTTCTAATAGTAAATTTTGTGTTAAATTAAACCCTATCCAACTAACGAATTTTCGGATGCATTAAAATTAAAATGTGACAGTAATTACAGTATAACTTTCAAGTTGACCGCTGACATCGTTCCAATGTGTTATTGCAAATCTTATTGCATTTGACTCAAATCTGAGTAATAAAACCAAAATGAACACTTTTGGGCTTCCCATTTTAGATGTGGATTTTGGATAATTAGTATAAAGAGTGGAACCACCTGCAGATCTACGTAGAAGAGCTAATAAGTTCGCAGGGTGCCATTACATTAACAGCGGGTAGAAGACTGAAACGACCAATGTCTGGTACTCTGCCAATATTAGTCATTGTGGTAAATGTGGCAAAGCCAATTAATTGTTCAAGCAAAAGTAGGAAGGTATGCAAAATGTCAACGAAAGATAACGCGATCTCAACATGTTCCCAACATCCTAACTGAAAACTCATCTCGTAACAAGATGTATGTCTGTATTGTATAGTGTACAGGTTTAATCCATTTTTGAGATAAGACAAGGCTCAAAGTATTATTATATAGGTATAATATACTTGTCATATCATTATGCGTGTTTGTAAGCGTGTGCCAGTGTGCCTGAAGTCCAGAGGCTTGCTTATTATGTTGAAGCCTATGCGTGGCTTCATGATAAAAAGATAAAACCGAAATCTGCGTTGCCAATCTAACAGCTTTAGCACACCTGTATATTTATATGCTTATCAACCGATTATAGTGCTCGCATTTAACTGCAGAATTTCTGTGTGAACCCAAACAGATGTCAAAGCTGTTCAAGTTCAATGCTGAAATCAGCCAGCAACTTCTCAGCAGTACATAGTCGGACACAATGATAATTTTAAATTTATTTCAGTTTACTCAAAGGTCAATTATATTTTACAAAGTATTCTGGGCGGATGATTTTCATAAGTATTGGTTTGTAAGTTGCAAAAACTGACCGTATAATTACTCTTGGTTTTATAAGTGTTTAGTTTATGCCTTGAATAACATTAAAAAAAGAAAAAAGATCGTTAATGCCAAAATGCCAAGTCACCTAGTCTAACATTACCCCATAAAACTATTTCAAGTAATGCTTAAGTTGCCTATCTTACACAATTTTATAAACTCAAGTAATATGTATTGCAATGTAAACGATTAATAAAACAATTTCCAAGATTGATTTCGGTCCTTTTGAAAAGGTGACCACTTTCTTGATTTAAGGTTTTGACTACTATTTCGATGTACGCTTTTGACGTTTTTCGCTTCTGTGGATGGTATAACTTCGTCTTCATCTTTATCCAGCCATTTAACACGTTTAACTTCCAGACCCGGCTTTGCTGTATAGTTGGTATCATACAGCTTGTTAAAATTTCACTTTCTCACGTTCAACATGTCACTTCTCAATCTCATTCCCATGAATATTCGTTGTACATTCTGCATTTTTTAGTTATTTACCTTCAATACTTTGAACACCCTTTCGCCGGCCTTTAAGTCCCAAATAGTTTGAAATTTCTGCATCTTCAAAACTATCAATTTCTTGTCCGTTATCTAGCTCCGGAATCACCTCCCCCACAACCAGCACTCCAGTGTGACATGGTAAAGGGGAAAGATTTTGATCCAAATAGAAGAGTATAGGATCTATAAATGGGGGAGCTGGTTGACATCTAAATACGCTGGAAGGAGGCAATGGCCAAGCCCTGCAGACAGTCAAGCAAAGTCGGAGATTATGCTTAAAGAAGTTTATATTACAACACAATACTGCTATGGTTTATTTGCCTATGCTGGCTTATAAAAGGAGCCTTACGATTTTCCTCCCGATTCAAATGTTTTCGTTTTAGTTTGACCTGTTACACTAGGCATTGCTATTCTATCACACAACAGAGTGTAGTTATAGCGGTTGTAAACTGAAATATCCAGAGTTCCAGTCGTGATTTCTGTGTGCACAGACTAGAAATAAAGTTCCATTGAAACCCTGAACTACGTACACCTTCAATTTTCAATACAACAAAAGTACGCCTCGAAATCGAGTTACATGGGGCAGCAAATCCCTGTCATTTCCTCCATAAGCCGATAATAATTTCTGCTTCAACTAGTTAACTAGTATCCTCACAGAATGATAGGTATAATAGTTTGTTTAAATTATGCAGGTACACGATAAGGCAACAAATGCGATCATCTTTAAATCCACAAGATTAAAGGGGATCATATGATATACTAATCCAAATGCACGTTACTTAACCCTAACTGACTGACATGCAGTTTTTAGTTCAACACGGCTCCGAATTTTTCCGCAATATTTATAAGCTTAAACCGGTCTGACGTTTTAATCCAATTTCTGAAACTCTCACTTCGCTTACACCGTTACACCTATGCTGAATGAAACAATTCTGGATGAATTTGTAAAATTGACGTATGAATTCATATGATACATCAGGTAGTGTTCCAAAACGTAGTAATGGTCAACATTATACATCGAATGCTTCGCCATTCCATAAAAATAATATTTGCGTAGCGGTCAAATAAAAGAGATTGGAAGGCATTTTTTTCAAGCAAATACACAACCAGGAAATATATCTGTGTTGTTGTCCATATTCCATTAATTGATGTACAAGAACTTATGTAGATTTGTGATTCCATTATCGGGATTCTATTTAGAAAAAGAAAACAACTGGGAGCAAACATTTCATGATATCATCAATTTCTCTGAATCGAGGTCTATGTCGTTTTTATGGGAGTATGAGCATGCAGTGCTATTCGATGCACATCCGTCAGATAAGTTTGTTTGTCACATTCCGGAAATCAAATGTAGTGTACCAGTACGAGTACGAGCATCCATCTTTCCAAAACAAAGGTGGGAGTCAAATAAAACATTGAAGGAGTTCACTAATGGAGAACCCTTGTTATCAAGCGCATCCCATGAAATCTCATGATACTACTTCAAGGTAATTTTGCCTCCTTCTTAACACATGCAAGGGCAAAACCACAACTAAAATACATTTGCAGTTGTTGAAGTTTTTCTACTCTTAGCTTCATAGTCTTCTTGTTATGTTGATTGTTAATTCGTAATATTATGAATTTAATTCAGACGGCAGCCTCTAGTATTACGAGACTCGTACATCTGTGTTATAAATGAAGACAAAGTCTTAGCAAATGCTATAAGCTAAAAATACAAAACGTCCTTAATTGTCTTTGGTAAAGGTGACTTGAATATGAATACTATTATTATGACAAAGATTCGCAGCATTCATTTTCTTACGTAATGTTCATGTATGTACATAGGAATGTAGTAAAATTGTTCAGCTCAAAAATATGCATGTATGTACGAATATCGTTCATTAATTTACTATGTTTTGTTCATGAAATTCAACGCAGGTACACGTTATGGTGCATTGCATGCTTTAAAGTAAAAAGGGCTTTAACTAAAAGTGAGGAGATATAGTAGCATGGACCAGTGAGCACGAAAATCCGCACTAATAATTCGTAGTCATTTCCCAACATCCAAGTTTAACCACCAGAATTTTCCATAAGCTAATGGCTAGATTGTAGATAGGGTGTCATTATCTTTCCACAATCCTTGCAATTTTTGCGAAATCCGCGTGTGTGACTATAAATATTTCTTATCTTATTTCTGCTGGCGAGACGCTCGTGATTTAATGTATGTTAGGTTCATAGATGATAGACATAATCCGTGTAGTATCGATGCTGCAAAAAACGCCTCGAGCGGCACAATCCAGATGTAATATAAAATGCTTATAAGACTTATAAGATGCTTATAATATGTAAAATTCACTTATTTTACAGTATGCATTCAAAGACACTACTATATGTAGTACATGTAGATATCTCTAGAATTCTACAAATACTTGTTTAATACGTAGTAGCTTAAGATTTTGTGCTTACCTGTGCTACTAGGTACATTTTTCTTGAATGCAATCTGTGCTGCAAGTCACTACATGATGACTACAAACTACAATGGTCTATTGCTGAATACCTTTACAGTGTACAACTTATTATTGTGGCTAAAAAACAATTTAATACGTAAGGAGAAGATGTCTACTCACTTTGGGTGACAACATCCTTGTCCCTGCCTGCATTTTAAATATTTAGAACGAAGCCATATCGAGTAAGTTTTGAATAATATGTATAAATTACTCATTGCTTCATACAATCATATCAAAATATATACAAGCAACAAAAGTTTTTTTTATCGAAGAGTTAAGCAACTATGTGGAACGTGAGAGTGTAAAACTTATCTGTATAAAATTAAGGGAGTCATAACGTGTAGGGCCCTTCTCACATGTCATAGTATCAATAATATTCTATACTATACTCAGTAAGTAACTTTGATTTATTCACTTATGTAGTAACAAACCAGTGTACGTGTACCCACTCACTCTGTCATCTCCTCGAACAAGAACTTCAACTTTTGTCCCTCTGTATTCATCAGTGGCATTGAGGGATGGGGTTGTGATGTTTGTTAAATTCTGAAATGTTACCTAACCTAACATCTTTGTACAAACTTTATTGGGATGGGGTTAATGATGAATTGCTTGTTTGATCTACCTGCAAATTTGGCATATTCACGGCAAATGTAGGGTGTGGGTGAAATGAAGGTATGTACGTACTTGCCGCTGCGCTGAACATATAAGGTGTACCGTCACCGTCCCTTGAATTGAATTATAAATGCAGTTTCTTGCACAATGTGTGAAGTTAGTTAGTGGTCAGGTTCAATGAGTGAGTTTATGCATCATATCTGCCTATTATACTGTAAATGTTTATTTTTTTGTTTAGAGTGTGCTTCTTACCCTCATTTCAGTTCTTTCAATTTGACTGGCTGAAGGAAGGATTTCAAAATGATGCATAAGACAGAAAAGAGTGCTCAGCTTTAGATGGTCTCTTTTCCCGAAGCATGAAGTCTATGACGGTGAAGGTAAAGTCTCACGAATAATAATACTCTTGTGTTATATTCAATTTCGAATTTGACAAAACTTTTTCCAGACACTATTTCATATTTAATTAATTTGGTTTTTGTGTATTACAGGGGGAAATAACACAAGTTTACCTGACATTTTGTTTGTGAAAAGTGAGCAACAAAATTCTGAACTGAAATACTGTATAGAACTTGCGAATTACATGTTTTAAATCTGCTGCTTATACAAAAATTGGCTTCGTATAAGGTCACGGAGTTGTGATCACATCAAATATATTGAATACTATGCAATGGAAGTACAGCAATGCGATGGAAGACATTCCAAGATGAAGCCAATAGAGATTTTAATGAAAACGTGGGTCCTAATCATAAGTTTTCCTTGGACAATACCTCTGGCAGAAATATATTTTGCCACCCAGGTGGTGATGGCAGTGTTTTTGACACAACTTTTTGAAAGAGAGTTTTTCAAGCGGCATTTTACAAGACATTCAGCACGAACTATCATGCTTGGCCGATGAACTAAGACGGAGAAGGAACCTCAAATAAGTTAAATATGTTAGTCATAGTTTTATTGCCGGCACAAAAATAAGCCGGAGCTCACACTCAAACTAAGCTCAAAAACTCAAAACTGTATTGAATGGAGAATATGTTTTCAATAGACTCGATTTAATATTGTAGAACCGACTGAATGATTTGTATAAGACCTAAAAATTACGTTACTAGAAAGTCTGATGTGTGAGGAATAGAAATGGAAATTTGTGTAAGCAATTCAATTTGTATAAAGGCGTACTCCACAACTCCACACTTAAAAATGCTTTGAAAAGTTTGTACAAATAGTGATCTATTATTTAAAGAGTAGACATAATAAATTATTTAAAATCCTTCTAATAAGTAATTGTACGTTTTGAAATTCATTTATTTGTTTAAATAAATTGTAACAAATATTGTACAGTTTTCAACATCATTACAGTAATTGCGCAAGAGCCTAGCCTTACAAGACACATAGCGTGCATGCCCAATTGTTGATTTGTGTAGTAGTTCAATGATAATTTCGAAGGAAGAGTGTTTACAGTGAATTGAACCATCAATATGCTTTCAATTATGACAAAAATGAAGAAAATGATTTTACCCAAACTTGCTTTAATATTTAATTTATTCATTTAAAGTTCGCTTTCAATACATTTATATGAAAATCATCACGCACGCGGTAGAATTGTCTTAAAGTCTGTATAGTTTCAACTGCACTTAAATACACACGTGCAAAATTAGCAGAAGAAATAACCGTAGACAGCATACATCAAGAGCCAATTCTAATACTGCAGTTTATGGTATTTGAGTCTGACTCCTTTAATATCAGTGATATAGCAGCCCTCGAAAGGAATTTTTAGTATATAAGAGATTAGCATTTTTTCTCATATTGTGCCTTGTATTATACCTTTTCAAACGTCAACTAAACAAGGAAAATTAACACGAAAAAATGTGCTCCATAGGAAGCAAAAGGCATCTTATAATGTTATACATATATATTTCAGATTCTTTGGATGCGAAAATATTGGCCAGCATTTCTAACTAGTAAGGATAATGTTAAACTTCACCTACAAATTAACGCTGACAGTTACGTTACTCGTCATAGTCTAAGATTTTCGTTTTCTTACCAAAATTAGTAGGATTTACTAGAACATGGAACATAATTATGTAGTAACGATAATCAGCGAGTTTGTACGTAAGGTCTAAGTAAAGTTACATTTCAGTAATATAATATTGCACCAACTTGACACACACCACGCATTGAATATAAAGCAGAAATCAATAGTGACGTAGCGGGGGAAAGCCAATGATTCGTGGTAAAGGTAACATCAAGGAAATAGAAGAGCTTCTACTAATAATAACAAAGTAACCTAGTATTACATTTTTTGGAACATTACAGAGTAGTACAGAGAGTGAGAACATATATCTTCAAGCGTTCTTCGTGAATAACTGTCATTACTTTCACCAGACCTGGAAAAATACACAAATTATAGCCCAACAGACCCTCCTGACAAGGAATTTAAATTACTTACAACTTGATTACATTATATAATATAATATAATGTTATCGTGTACAGAACAATTAAAAATAGTTCAATCTTATGATTTGTGAGGTATTTATTAACAGCTACTTATTTCACCTAGGCATACATACAGTAACGAGTGGGCAGAATAATTTTATACGTAGAGATTTAGAGCTCCACTAGTAATTTTATACTTATTAGAAAGTACCACCTAGATCACTACTGTATCTTGTGGTGACATAGTCAGCAGCTAGAGTCAAATCACAAAGACACTGTTGAAGTCCATTCAAATGATGGTGGAAGGTATCAGCCATGCTGTGGGAGTACTCTTCTTCATGCTCTGCTTCAACTCCAGAGTCCTCATTGAGCTCAGAAAATTCTACAACAGAAAGAAAAAAATCAGGTTAACAAATGTTTGCCCAGTTTGTACTTAGAAACGTTTTAAATACTTATAATAGGTAAATTACCAGTGTCACTGGCGGAGGCAGATGAGGTAGTAGAGACTGTGGAAGGTCTTCGAGCATGACCCTTAACTTCTGAAGACTGACCTTGTGAAACTTGTGACAAAGATGAAGTACTGCTAGCAGAACTGCTAACAACAGATGAAGCTGAAGAAGAAGTAGAAATAGTGCTAGGCTGATTAGAAGTTGTTCGCGGATTCTGTTGGTTCTGGCCGTGGTTTCCCCACATCAGGTTATTCTTTACACTGTTGAGCATAGTATAGAATTGGAAAAGGTCCGTTCCATTGAGGCTGGCAAGAAGGCGCTTTCCAGCAGCAGCCTTATCCAACCCAGCAGCACCTGACTTGACGACGTGTCCATTATTGCTAACGGTGTCCTTTTCAGGCGTCTGAATAATTGAATGATCAAATTTTACGTCCATCAGTCGACAGGGAACCAAAATAGTCTCATTCATGTCTTCAACCGTTTTCACGAATCGCTCCATGGTGGACAATAAACTTCCATTGGAGTGATTAGGCTCAGGTTGATCCCACCTCGTCTGTTTCCGACGGGAATTTGCTGATCCATTGCAAGCGGCAGATCTTGTTGAACTGCAAATAAAAAAACGAAATAAACAGTCAGCAACATGAATTTTATTTGAAATCGTATCAAATTTATATTCTCGATCAGATTGAGAACTTAGTTTATTAGAATTGTACATAAATACATTAAAAACATGATATCGCGGTACGAAGACGTAAACCCTTATAACCTACTTGTTAAACTAGTGACATTATCATATTTTGTTCACCCAGTAGTAAAATAAAGTTTGACTACCGCAAATGAAGCGTGTAAAGTGTGAAAGATCATGTTCCATGAAAGTGAATTGGAAATTCAAAGGTCAGGTTCAAAGTCAACAAATTATCCGCTGATGAAACCAAACCAAACATTACTAGCTACAACTACAAACATTTAACGTAGTGTAATTTGTGTCAATCAAAGTATCATAAGCAATCTTCATCATTCATGTCAGACCAACTTTCATGTATGGATGACTTCCATTCATTTCTAATGAATCTAAGAGCTCTCACGACAGTTGCATCCGTTGGAGTCAGAAAGATACACAAACATTTATATGAAAACATGCTTCCGATGCATGTTGCATGTCTGCTCTAAATGATGACCCATAAAATATAAATATTGATATTGATACATCTCAGTGATTAACTACTTGCTGTTTTATCAAGTTATGTATTTTACAAATTCAACATTGGACGCTGTTTTTTTCAAACTATGCATTTTGAACCCATTAAGCCAATCGAAAATCTGCGCATGTCAACCCCATTTCAATAATTTCTTCAGATTGAAGATATAGTTTGGAAAATGCCATTAAACATTGCAAAATCAAAGATTTTATATTGCATAATAAATATTGCCGATAATTCTTTTCAACCCAAAAGGAAATTCCAAACAGGAGGTGTAAAAAGATAAAGGTTTACTTTTTTAGGAATAATGAGGCTATTAAATTCTAAATAAAATGACCTCTAGCATTGTGAGTGTGACGAGAAGCCGGAATTTCCGTGATAAATTGGTCTTCTACGTCTTCTGCCCACATACATCAAAATGCATGTTGAATACGAGTGGGAAACAAACGTGTATCATGCGATCCATCTCCTTCTCATATTATCTGAAATGTACCGACGTGCATATAATAACGAGCACAGCAACCAATTGCAACTACCACACGCATTACTTTTTTTAGAAGAAGTTGTCCTCCAGAAAATCCGCATTGTACAATGCAAAGGTTATCGTATCGTATGATCCTTTTTTGCATGAGAAACATAAACAATCAACATGGGTCCCCACTTTCCATAAAAAAAATTATTATGTACACAAAACAAGTATTGATGTAAACACTCGTTCTTCGAAATACAAGCCCCTTTGTCTAAATCCCAGCAACCCAACACAATCATCATCAACCTTGCAAAAACAATTATGTGAGAAAAGGAGGATAAAAGAAAAGAATAGAAATAGAATTATTAGGGCCTAGTGTATAATTACATGAGCCGAAATCTGCAGAGTGCAGCCCCAAAAGTTCAACTGCCTTCAGACTTTAAATGTTTATGAACTTCCTCTATAAATAGTTACGTAAAATAAGATTAAATTATAATTTTCTTTACCATAGAACAGCTTTCGAGGAAAACCAGTAATCCTGCATTTTCACAGCGTAACTAATAAAGAAGATATCACAGTACGAAGTATAAAGTAGGAGTCGGA
>JAANSM010001328.1:0-19341 GCA_036850725.1 Orchesella villosa | reverse complement strand
ATACGCGGTAAGTACCGTACGCGCTAGTGGTCATACGCGGTAAGTACCGTACGCGCTAGTTGTCATACGCGGTTCAGGTACCATACCCGGTTCGAGTGATACACGGTAAGGGCCGGTAACGGTTTCCATATGTAGAATGTTGATTGTTATGACTTGTTAACGATCAACGACCTGTTAAGTTTGTTATATGTTACGTTGGCTTACTAATGTGATATATGTTAGACAAGTGGGGACATTCCGGACATTAGACAAACCTACATATTTGAAATAGTAGCCGTTCTTCTTTCAACAAAAGCTAACGTCCTTTCCTAATCCTAACTACTTCTTAATTGCCTCTAAGTAGACGAGTGTGGTCTGAAGAGTAATGTCTATTTCTCATAGTTTAAATATATTATTAAAATGCATTGTCAGAAATGGAGGCTACAATGTTACATTGGCTGGAGTTTCATTAAATTTCCCGTCCCTTAAACTACTATTTTTTCCGAAGCGTCTGACATTTGCAAAGAGCAAATTTGCATTTCTTGGAATTAGCCAAGCTTGTAATAAAAATTTGCATTGAATGAAGATGGCAAAGATTTTATTTATAAATTTGCTTGATTGCAAACACCAAAAAGCACATAGTTTTGAGTTGGCAAAGTTTTGCATGATTTTTTCAGTCTAAATTATTTGGCATCCATCTAATTGTCCATTCAAAAAATATCCAGTTCAGTTCTAACCTCCCTCTTACATATACAATCATGGCTTCATCCTTCGTTCTTTATCAAAGTTACTTTGGGAAGAAAGTACATTACTTTAAATTACTTCCAAACAACAAGGAAGGGACATATATGCGATTTTTTTAAAGAATCTTAAACAAATTAGCGCCGTTTCATTGTATCCTGCCACCAGATTCCGAATTTTACTTTCATGATCCCAACCATACATTAGATGTTATAAGCTTTATAGTTTTTATGATTGTTACATTCTTAGTTCATTTTAGATTTCGTCTTACCAATTGATTTAATTATTTGTTATTAAAAATTGAAAATTACAGATGGTAACTGAAGTCATTTGTAACTTAGCTAATAGATAAATACAAAAATATGACTTCTGTTTTATACTGTAACAGAATTTGCAAATCTTCAAATTATGTGACTGCCATGATCAAGGTCCAATCATTTCATCGTTTGCCAACATAAATCATACGTCGTTTTTACCCAATTTTGGGCTTTGCTAAGGTCCACCTTAAGTTTCTTTGCCAAGCTCAGGCACAATCATTTTTTCGTAGTAAAAGAGTTCCGAATCTGTCCTCCTTGAATTGAATCATAATAAAGAGAACTAAGTTTACGAACGCTGAAATGGGCACAATACCTTTTCAGTATAGTAAGTTTATAAGTAGTTTTATGTAGTTGTGGCGTTTACGTAATATATAGTAACCATACCTGGACGAGTTGGTAATGTATCCTTAAGGGTGTTCAGTTCAGCTTTGTTAGCATTATGTATGTAAGTTATCATACCCTGATAATACCCTTCTGTCACGAGCAACCCAATATCAAATCCGAAAAGTTGCATTGTTAACTACCTTACGCAGTTCAATGAATGGGTTTGCTGTTACGTTCATTACATCCATAAGCAAACATTTCCATTGCAAAATGTTTGTTAGCGGTAACGAAATTTCACCATCAAGGTAAGATAACTCATGTAATACACAAAGTACACATAACAACGCTTAAACTGACACCCTATATTTCTGCAAGTTTCAAACCTTTTATATATTCGAAAAGAGTAATAAAGTATAGAGTAATTTGCTGTGAATATATGAATTAATGTAAGATTTTTAAAAAAAATTTGCAACTTCAATTTTGTAGTGCATGCTGATCTGTACACATTTCGACGAGTGAAATGAATAAATGATAAGTGAGGAGTAAGTAATTAAAAGTGTAATTTTTGGTTATAAAAAGTTTTTTTTCTTAAAGAAGTGCGCGAATGTCGAGTGCAGAACTGTCGAATTGGCAGTGGGCGGGAAGATTTGTTTCCTGGGCCATTAATAATTGTCTGAAACATATTTGGTAAACCCCAACGGTGTATCAGGTAAACAGACAGACTGATACCCGGACGGCACAGAATTAAGAACCTGCGCATCGACATTCCAGGTTTTCAAAGTATGAGCACTGGGGTCATACGGGTGAGATATTATGCCTCTATGTATACGTAACGATCTCCTATTTTTTCACATAGGCCAGAATGGAGCAGCGGTATTCAAGCAGTCAAAAAATTCAGCCAATGAACAACGCGTCGTCACCCAAAGGTCCACATCGACCACAACACCATGTTTATTCAAACATGCAAGGCAACTTGGCTTCCTTATCCGGCCACTATGCAACCGCTCCTGTTCCTCCTCGAAATAATGTAAACGTGGACAATGCGGTGAAGGAGAACACAGGATCTCCTGCGTTAGGTAACCAGTTGCAAGGGTCCCCCGTTCTACCACATCAGCATGGAGATTCCCAAAAGAATCCACCCATAGTCCAGGCAATTATTTCGTTTATGGAAGCCACCACTACGCCAAGTCTTGTAGCCAAAGAGCAGGAGATACAGGATTATGTAGGCGAAATATATGTGCAGAAAGATGAAATAATAAAGTTGCACATGAAAACTGAGGAACTAAAAAATCAGAAGGAATATGCAGAAAGGAATCTAAAGCGCACACAAAAAGGTGCTAAAAAAATAAGGACAGAGAACGATTACTTAAGGAAAACTCTCACGGCTCGGGATGAGGTGGTGAAGATGCTAACAGATGAAAACGAAAAACTCACATCCGAACATGTCAATTTGTCCGAGCAACTCAATTCTACGAGGTCCGAGGTTACTAGCTGGATGAATAAATTTGTGGAATTAACAGATAAGAGAAATGAAGACTTATTAGCCCATAATGCAGAACTTGTCAAAAAAGACAATGAAAGAAAAGCCGCACTTGACAAAGTTAGAGTTGAGAAGAAAAATATAAAACTCGAACTGACTGTTGCGGACGAGCATATTGATTATTTAAAGGCGAATAATGATAAACTCACCAACGATAATCAGAAATGGAAAAGCTTGGTGATGTATATGCGTCCGGCATATGATGCGTTCGTACATAAGGCCGATAGTATTGTAAGTGAGAATAAAGGTCCAGTAAGGCAGCTGCTTCAGGACCTAGGAGTTAATCCCGAGTTGAACAAAGATTTACCTCAATCTGGTGTCACTGATTCAGAACTAATTTCCCTGTCGCCACCTCCTGAAAATCTAAGCTCCAGTGGACACAAAACGGACAATAAGCGGTCTGTCGACTGGGACGACGAACTAGGTGATTTGGTGATTGACGAGTCTCCAAAGCGAAACTGTGGTAACTACTTGGAGCAATGAACAGTATAGCGTGGTGTAAAACTTGTACGGAATATTTCCATTTTTCGTGTTTCCCATTATAATGGTATCGTAATTGATTCTTCAAATCAACTATGGTAGACAATTTGTATTATTATAAGCAGAACGTGGTTAAACGGCTCAGCAGGTTTTGCTAGTTTATGTCTCTTTAAGCAATTTATATAATAATACTACAATTATTCTTGTATATCAATTTGTCCGACATCTAGGTTGATTGAGAATTATGACAAGCGCATGAGGAATCCTTAAATACATTCAGAATACCTACGTTACATCGATATCCTCTGTATGGTAAATATGCAAACAACTTCTCATGGTAAGAAAATATATTCCTACAGGTGACCAGACCAGACCAGACCAGGTGATTTCATGAATTTAGTTTTAGCTGCTTTATCATCGTCGACTTGTGATGGCTACAAAGTATGGTGTGAAGTTTTTGATCGCCTGCAACCGGTTGACTTGAATTTATGAAAATTAATCACTTGAGTGTGTAGTGGAAAATTATCATTACCATTTATATTCACAACGTACGTTATTTGACAAAAATATTTATACCCATACTATTTACATGGAAGCTCCACACTTATGATTTATATATTATATTGAAACTTGTTGGGAAGCAGCCATCATGATAACTAGTTGTTAAAATAAGTGATGAGTGATGGCCAAAGTCAGTCATCATAGTATAAGGTTAAATGTAATGTTTGGAATTTAGCCTAGTTGGCAATTACTGTAAAGTAAGCATTATTTGTAACTTGCACTTGTACATATTTGTCATGATGGTCAATTGTATATATGTAAATGTATGGTGATGATGATGAGTATATAAATCGAAAATAAATCGGAGCACACTCGATTGCTCAATTAATATTGAAGTATTCAACACTAGTACCAAATAACCTGTGAATTTATGGCATTATATTGGTATGATATGCTACTGTAATGTGTACACAAAGCACCAATACCAGTCTTTAGTTCCACCTATTGTATGAAATGCGTTTGCACATTGTCCGTCATTTCAGGGCCGTCACAACGTAAAAATCGCAGACTGGACACTTTCTACCTGAATGCACGATCTTACGTTTGCCTACATAAATCATGGTTTTTCATTAGGCTTAAAAAATCCTAGACAGTAAACACACAGCAAACGCATCATAGTATAGCGTACAATTTTCCAAATTTTACTTGACGGTTCCATTCCTTCATGAACATATTCAAAAAATCTTAAAAACTAGTTTCGCACATAATATCAGTATAAAAATTCACAATACAGAATTGATTCAAACAATCTCCCTCCATCGTCCTTGGTAAACAATAAAACCAATGCCATAAAAATTATTTAAGTACTTTCAGATCCCAGTAATGCAAAGCCTTTTTTGGCTAGAAGAATGATTGAGGTGAACATTGCCGTCATTCTTGTTTGTTCTTGCTTCGTAACGCAAACATTCTAGAACAAAGTTGTTTTGCCATTGAAAATTTGTCGTACAAAATAGATTTTCCTCTACCAACCTGTGAGTTTTTTTTAAATTTTTTCAGTTGAGGTATAGATACTTGCGGAAAGTTTCATATATCTTCAAACTTACTTCAAGTTTACAACAATTGTTTACCTCTTTTGCTCACTCAAACCGAATTGGAGAAAACAGTAATTAAAACAAAATAATCATGTAATTATTTGAAGCTGTATAATCTGCAGCGTTATTAATTCGTAAATAGTGGGTTTTGCTGGCTTGGTTTTCTGTCCTTTATGAAATCATGGCACTCCATGGGCACGAAATATCGGTCATGGATGATTTATGGATTATGGATACGTTTGACAATTTGGTTTTAAATTCAGTTTTACAAAATGTTCACACACCTAATGCCTCGATAAAGTGATGAATGCTCGATTCTGTAAAAGCATTATTTTATTGGTTTTGTTTTCATTTTGGTTTGTGTTAAGAATTTTGTCCAGCTGGACATTTTTTCTGTAGGCTGGATGCTTTGAGTGTAGGCTGGACATTGTGACAGTGTCCAACCGGTTGTGACGCCCCTTGTCATTACATAATCACGTTCTTCTCATTTAATATTTGTTGAAGTAAATTAAGAAAGTAATTAAATATTATATTGTTGAGTGGTCTTAAGTAGGTCTAAATGGCATAGTTCAAGACCGTTTTACAACTTCAACTTCGCATCTACTCATAACTTTTTTTAGAGTAGACAGTCAGAATGTAAATGCCTTATGTAGCTTAATAAATGGTAAATAACAGATTTACATGAAAATCGACGAAGGATTACAAAACAGAAGTATATCTCGGGCAGATTCATGTTTATACCTAGAGAAAATAGGATTTCAGACTTTTCGGTTACAGACATTCGTGAAGAAAATAACTTCCTTATAAAACACAATTTTTTATTTATGTTATCTGTTATTCAGAGAATTATTAACAAAACTCAAATTTATTCAGATTTATTATTACTCTTGTCTTCACCAACACAGATAGTCACTAATTGTTAAATTGATTTTATTTGCATCCTTAAAATTCTTTGCAGGATACAATTTCACCTATATTCTCTCTATATACTACCACAATCAAAATATATCGATAACTTTAATAAACTAAAACCATCAAATCGCAGGAAAAAAATATTTACAAAAATCCGTTTCATATTTGCACGATTCTTCTCCGTTTAGTATATTAGAAAAATTGTTAAAATATTTACAACATGGATCGCAGTAGAACGTTTGCGTTGTTGGAAAGATCATCCTCCAGGAAGAACCTGACTGAAGACTTGTCACTGATAAAAGTCCCCCTAAAATCAGAATGAAAAGAGGAAACAATAAGTAAAAACTCATATATATTCAAAACGTAGTACAGTTTTCAGACATTTCGAGGGACCAACTGCAGCTTACCCTGTAAAAACCGGAGCTAGAAACTTCCCTAGAGATTGGCAGATGGCTCACTCAAGTCGAGGCCGCTTCCTTAAAGAATCGAAACCTCCAACGTCACCAACCGGTTGACGATCACACTGTTCGGGAACTGTTGACTGTCCTTGATTCACGATCAGCTTCATGCATTCACTATTTCGCTTGAGTTTTTGCAATTTCACACAAAGTTTTATGATACATGTTTTGCCATGATTTTCCAACCCGGAAATTTGTGTATTTAGAGCAACTACTGCTTCGGTTGCTCGATTTAATTCACCCAGTTTCTTCACCAAAACGTGTTCCAGTTCCCTCAATTCAGCTGCCCTAGCTCTTTCACGTTGTTGTAAAATCTTGTTTCCTCGAAATAATTTCGATTTTGTATTTTCCCAAGCTTGACCTTGGCTATCCGGGCTGCATGTTGTTGCAGTTTCCGTTGATGATGAGAGTGGATGTGCCCCAAATTTCGTTTGAAGTTCTAAATTTCCTCGTAACAAACTTTGAATATAACTTTTCTCTACGCGAATCCCTTTATCGCGACTTTCGATCATATTCTGCAAATATTGGACGACGTTTTGAAGCAGTGTTATTTCCCTGGCCAACTGCCTAAGAAATTTAGGCAGGTTATTAGTTTCTGGTTCTCCGTTTTGGGACTTCTGTTTGCCATGTTCCATTTGAAGTTGTACGGTAACCAAATCCTGGTTGCTTGGTTTCTTTGAAAGAAATGGAGCTTTGCAAGATCTTCCTTTTATTATCTTTTCTTGTTCATCTATTTTCTTCTCCTTTTCTTTCACTTGCTTTTCCAATTGTGTTATTATCAGTTTAAGTTCTGAAATCTGATTTTGCTGTTGCTGTACTAAATTTTTATTTTGCATCCAGTTATCTTTGAATTTGGATGCTTCATTTTTAGATTTTGAGACGAGATACTCCTTTCTTTGTAATGTCTTATTTTGCTCGTCAAGCCGTTCCTTCAATTTATTCAACTCCTCTGATTGTTCTTGAACTGTTGTACTTAACTGCGATGAACGTTTCTTTTGAACAACCAACTCCCAATTATGCTGCTCTTCTTCAGTAGCATTAGCAAACCCCTTAATCTCATCCTCCAATACCAAAACCTTTTTTAGGAGACGAGTATTTTCACAATTCAACTCCTCCACTTTCACCTCAAGTTTTTGGCTTTTGTCATTTAACGAAGCGATTTTCTCAGTTGACTGGGAATTTGCTTGGATAACCTGCCAGTCTGCGTCAGCTAATTTATTTTGCCAATATTGTACTTCGGATTTATTAGCATCTCTCATGATAGATAGCTCTTCCTCCAAATCTTTAGCTTTCTTCTGATGACTCTCATCTCTTCTTTGCAATTCATTGATCTTCTCTTGCAATTTTAACTCCATTGCTTCCATTTTCTTACACTTTGTTTCTGCTTTGCCCGTTTTGATTTTCTCGTTTTGAAGTTTTTCATGTAATTCATTTACATCGTTCTTTAGCTTCCGATTTTCTTTCAAAAGTCGGCCACCTTCTGCCTTCACAAGCCGGACCTCTTTGAGTTGTTCCTGTAGCTTATCATTTTTATTATTTAACTGAATATTGTATCCACCAATTGTCCGGTTTTGGACCACTACTTCGTCATACTGGTCCTTTGGAACAGTGGAGCTTTTTAGTTTGACAATTTGTGCCAATAAGCTTAGCTTTTCTTGATGCTGATCAATGCATTTTTGGTTTAAGTTAGCCAACTCAGTTGTCAAGGAACTTTTGTTTTCACGGAAAGAAGCTAGTTCATTTTCTTGGGATTTAAGCAAGCTGTAAACGTGGCTACTGTGGTAAGTGAGATGATCAAAATGTTGTCGCAGAAATGTGTAATCGCATTCATTGCCTAAACGTTCATCAGTTTGTTCCTGATGGTTAACTTGTTCGGGGGTTTCAAGCGGTGGATTACGTGTTGGATTAAGAGTGGGTGGTATATTGTTTGAAATATCCAAATAGGAATTACTACACTCGCCATTGTTCACGCGTGATTGTAGTTCAGGCTGAAAACTGGAGTTTTGTGTTGGAACTGGTGAACTTTGAGTTTGTTGAGGGGTCGCTTGTTGCCCCATGAAATGTCTCTCCATTTTAAAACCTTTTAGAATGTTTTTAACAGTTTTAAAACTTTTGAACAGTTTAAACATAAAAACTTTTATCGAATTATCGAAATAGTGTAATACTAAATTTAAGAGTGTAATACTAAATTACTAAACTGAGATGAGGAGCTTGTCTAAACTTCAATGCAACAACTGATCTTGCTGCATCACAAATGCATACTAAATTCCTTGTTGTTTTGTGACTGAAAAAGTTAGGATCACTCGTCGCATGCCGTGTAGCTGGACGGAGTGGTGAGAAAATGTAGTTTGGATATGGTACTATGTACATGCTTTCAGACAACCCTAGCCGAGGAGTTTATGCAGTATTCGTTTGGAAAACATAGGAAAGCTTGCATGATGCTTTCCTAACTTCTGTGCGCTTTTACAATGTTACGTGGTCTTGATTTTTTGTTATATACAGCATGAATGTGATGCCAATGTGCTTAAATACAGTCAGTCAGTGCTCAGAACCCTAAGCAGGGGCCCTCGTTGAACTCCTAACTAGTGGCACAAAACGTCACTTTTAGACAAAATAATTTTGTAACAAGAAGTGCTGAGGAGTAGCAACAGTTAAAATTAAAATTTGTAAATTAGATTAATTTTAGGAATATTCTACCGTGCCAGAAAAAAATTTCCCCATGGAAGTTTCTATACCTAAATTTTTTTAAATAAAAAGTTTTTAATTATTATAAATATGTATAGAATCTTAAATTTTTGGAAACGTTTTCATAAAATTGTTAGAATTTTTCAGTATTTTTTGATCGCACATCATAACTGTTTAAACTATAGTATGTGTCTTTAAACTGATTTTAGTAATAGTAAATTCCTTTGGGCCCATAATTAAGGATCTGGGAACAATAAATAGGAGTCAAACGAGGAACACTAATTAGGGGTCCAGGACCCATAGTTAGGGGTCTGAACACTGACTGACAGTTCAACTTTGCTGGCATGTACCCTAAATTCCATGAGAATGGAACAAATGCTTTCTGTCAATGTAAATTTTGTCTTATTTTATATATACTACGAAAAATAAATGTATACAATTGCACTAGAGTTCCTACATACGTATTTGGATAGGGTTTTTATCGGATGCTGATACTGTGGTGTTATAAAGTCACTATAAGGAGATTTTCTCACACGCAATAGCTGCTATACTATCGGAGCCGCACGTTCTGGACTATAGCGATAACACCATTGTAGCGTATATGGTTCTGGCTTGGCTTGACGATAGTAAGTGAATACGCGCTAAGGCAATGGCTTTTGATCTGCTTGGTGTTGTAACTCCAGATTGAGGTTGCATGTTTCTACGTTATACTTTTTTCACGATGGTAGTATTGTGGCTTCATTTTTTCCTCTCATATGCAGTTTTAATCCACAAACTTTATCTTGCTCATGTTCATGTAAAAGCTTCTAAAAATGACGTTTTCAGCGTCCTCATTGAATGATACTACTAATATTTGTTTTTCATCCTCTTCTGAACTTATGAAAAGTACTTCTTATTATAAAATCTAGCAAGACATTTTGTTGTTGTGTGCAGAGAAAGATGATGATGCTCGAAAGAAACTGAAACTGCACCCAGTAATAGGTACATATTTCGTTGAGATGAAACAAGTCATAAATTTTGTGGCTTTGGCAAGGAACTAGATTTGTGATTAGGGTTTTTTTGCAGCTGATTAACACATAAGATTGAGGATGTGGGACATGGTTTAGAAAACGTGTCTGGATCATAAACAAAGAAATTTTTGGGATTAGCTTAGCTTTATACCTTCTTGAAAAGCCTCTATGATGTGTTTTTTTTTGTCCACAGAACTTACAAAATAATAAGTTGTAAGGGTGATCAAATGTATACATTCTCATCACCTCTCAAGCAACTGACCGTCATATTAGATTAATGCTCAAAAATTCTTTCTTGAAGCATCAAGGGTGACGCATGGATTTCGTCAGACGAGAAAACATATGCATTTAATAAAACTCGAGTAGACGTTACGTATTTTTATTTGGTATGGAATTCCGAATGGTCGAAGCAAAGCAAGTAGATAGGGCATGAAATTTTGGTTGAATAAGCAAAGGTATAAATTAATCTGCAAGGCGAATCGTTGATAACAGATGAAGAAAGACAGATTCAATGCATCATTCATAATGCAGCAATACTGTACGCAAATATTATATACAAAGTCAGCACTTTTACACCGATGTCTTGGGGAAATAAGAGTGTTGGATGGTTGGGTGAAGGGAGAATGAATTCATGGAGGGTCTACGAACTCATAACCTTCATATCCATCCAACTCTCATATTCAAGGTCAAACCATTCACCACTCCTGCATTATATTTTTGACAAAAATATAACATACGAAAGTATGTATAAAAATTGTGCATAAATCTCTTGACAAAAGTTGAGCTCAGTTCAAGCATGCAGTTATACAACAAACAAAGTAAATGCTGTTCATATTATTTTGTGCTTTTGAAATGAAAAAAGGACCTGAGCTGTACTTTCATATGTGAAATATGTTGTTATACGTAATGACTTCTATGCTTGAAAGAGAACCTACTAAGTAATAGACATGATTTTAATGACTTAAAAACTTGATACGAAATAGCATAGGAAAAGGTTGCGCAAGCATATTTTCTTGTTATCTCAAACTGACGAGTGCAAAATCTAACTCTATTGGGTTATGATACGAGTTGGGTCAAATTTCAACGATTGCTTTTTTTAACTTTAATATAGTAGTTGGAATGGAGCCAGACATTCTAGACAGTAGACAGAGAAAAAGAATGCGATAAAAATATTATACATCTCTATCATTCTAAAAGATGGATGATGGAGTTCGTGACAAAAAAGGCATACCACAAACTCCAAAACACCATTAAAAATGTTTTAGGCTGATATAATTCTATATATGAAGTTAAAGAATTTATTTTTTCCTTAGAATGTAACATATAACTGGAGGTTAGCTCACTGACTCAACTTTTCCCACCGTTGAGTTTTGAGAAGGAAAATGCACCCGACACGGCTTTTGTAAACCGGCTGATATTTTGGCTTACAAGATGAGTTAATTTGTCTTTTAGCAATTTATGACATAATTTAAGACAGATTGCACCTGAATTTGCACCTGATTCATGTGTCTACAACCAGAATCAGTAGAAACACGTATTGCATTATGTGAAGGAGCAAAGAAGTCATATGATGGTGTTTTGTGGTTAAAATGATTTCCATCAAGAAAAATAATTTCCTGGTCAATCACACCTTTTCATTTAATCCAACACCTCTTGTTGCAGCCTGTCTGTGTTTCGGCAGTTTGAATAAATGCCAAAAAATCCAATCACATAAAAACTGATTCTGAGAATGCTCGTATGCAATATATAAATGAGTGCCAATATTAAACCACGGAATTCAGGTATAAATTTATGAATTTGAAATCAGTTTCCTTCTCCACTATTTCCTTATGATGAAGTTGTTACATAATTAGGCATGAGATACTTTTAAAAAAATGGCACATATAACTGTGAAACTGGGAATTAAAATGATGAATGAGGAAGGATGACGTCGCTCTTGGTTTGCATTCCATAAAAGTACTTATCTATAGGAGTGTAATGTTACAATTGCGTTGCAACTGACCGCAAGGCACTTACACCATGCATTCTGCATCCTGTCAGGGATTTTATGTATATGTATAAACGCTCATTAAGTGTGCATTCTAAATTTTGTCAATGCAATCATTATTCTGCGGAAGCAATATTCGTGTAGAACATATTTCATATTTATAAAAGTTAGAGATAATAGACATTCCCCACGTCATCAGTGAGCACTAAATATAATACATAAATATACATTACATACTCTTATTATACCTTTTTTACTCATAGACAAATGAATACAAAATTGTAAAATAGACTACGACACTCATTCGTTTCTATTCATTTTCGAGAGAGAGAAATCTGAGTAGTATTGAAATTTGACCAGAGTTTTGGAAAGCATAAAGAGTTACATCTAAGCTTACATATTAAATTTATTACACCACCATAAGCAAAACAAATCTATGACCAACAACGAGGGCAAAGCAGCTTACCAAACATCATCATCTCATGCTACATTTACAACACATGGCAGGAGCGGGTTCATTAGCTGATAAAAGCTGATGAAATATTCGCTATAGCTCTCGAAGCTTCCCGTAGTTACTTTGCGTCAACGTGCTCCCAAGTGAAATACAAAGTATACGAGAGCTTAGCATCAGTACTTCTTACATCATGCCACATCGTTCGACAGCGAAACCCAGAAAAAAAGATGATAGTCAAATAGGTTGACGGGGCCCAGAGGGGGTTCAGTTGAGTTTGTAACATGCAGCTACAACATTCGAAATAGTCGATTCCCAAATTTCTAACCACTGTGGTTACAAAATAAATCGCGATATAAATATTCACAATAACCAAAAAGTGCAGTAAGCAGTTGTGTTATGAATAGAGGTTAGATATATTCTAGTCTAGGCATACCTTAGCATTCTTTCTGTTGTGAGTTTTTAACATGTAAAAATTCCAAAAATCTCACAAAATGGCTAGTCTATGTCAGGCAAAAAATTTCAATCCGAATGATTTTAAAAAGTGGTCCGTAATTTCGTATGGTTGTTACTTCTAATTAGTCAACATCCAACTACTTGAACAAATGGATATCTGTATCTATCCTCTTTCATCATATTTCGATTGGCTTTATGTTCTATTTCTACCCGGCATGCATCTTAAGTGGCTAATGCGACAGGAATATACGTAAAGTTACCGAAATAGTTTTTATTTTGAAGTTATTTCAATCTCCTATGCTCAATATTTACTGTAGTTACCCGTAAAGTAGTATTTTTCTGTGTATATTACACGTAGTAGCCATTCATTCATGATTTAGACGAATTTATAACATATATAATATCCAACATTGACGTAATACTATCATTAATCATTTGCAGAAATACGAGGGTTTACTATTTAGTCTTCAATATGTTTTGCAATTTTTATATTTGATTTAAGTTTGCACTTGTCAATACACAGTTCCCAACACGGACCACTTTTATACCCACCACCCACAAATGCTGTTATATATGAGCTAAGTTGAACCGGTCGTCTTGGGAAGTTTTTCATAATTTTGACAAATTCAGGGTTCATAGCGTACAAATATACTACATAATTTGCTGCAATTTTTTGCAACGTAATTGGTTCAAAACTTCAAAATCGACAATACAATGCTTACATTGTAACAACTTTTGAAGTTTCAGCATATATTTCTTATGTAGTAGCCGTAGGTATCGTATGCCACTCCTCAGTACCCCATCTGAGCTTCATTACCCGTCAAATAGTGGTAAGAAAGGTACACAGTAGCTTAGGTTGTATATGAGCATGTTGCTTGCTACAACTTATGCTGAATAGGAACAACCAACAACCGAGTCACACTCACCGATCCTCTCTACTCACCACCGATCTCATAATCAGTTCAATTTTGGAATTCGTTGAGCACTCTTCCCACTTTGCATTAACTCAAGTCAACATAATAACCTTATCCTTGTTACATTGATTCTGGCACCATTTGTGCTCTGATTTCGAATTTCGACTATCAGAATGGACAACCATCCCCATCGCCATCAACTCACCCCACTCCCACTGGCACCCACTAGACGCACACAACATCAGCAAAATCTAACCCAGCTCCAGCAGCAAGGTTCCATTCATCAGAATCCCCAGCTACCTTTACGTTCTGTCCCATTCCAATTTACTGACGTATACAACTCAAGAACCACCAATACAACTTCAGTTCATGCCCAAGAATTTGCCAATAACGCTACCACAACCCCACTTGGAACCCCTCGAAACAGAGCCTTATACGATGTCAGCACTGTATCCGGCTTGAATTTTAATGCGGTAGCGGACATTGAAAAATCTAACGAAGAATTATGGCAGCAAAATGAGAGTGTAAAGAAGACGATTACTAAATTACAAGAAGAACATGAAAATCTTTCCACACAAAATCGGAGTCTGAGGAATAAAGTTTTTTCTTTGAATGAACGGCTAATAACGGAAGGAAACAATTATCAACGGAAACAAAAAGAGTGGAGTGAGGAGAAAGCAAAGGTTGAGAATTATCAAGAGAAAGTGAAATCATTAGAAAGTGAACTAGTTAGCTCCAAAAATTATTACACAGTTTTGTGTGAGAAATTCGAGAAGAATTTAGGAGATGCAGCAGTGAATGCTCATTCTTTAAATTCACAGTTGGAAAGTTCACAAAGGAATAACAGGAGTCTCTCCACAGAAGTCAAGAAATTAAAGCTGGAGAGGACTCAACAAGAGGACGAAAAACAAGTTCTTATTACAAAACACAAGGAGGAGGTATGCGACCTGGAGTGCAAAGCTCAACAAGCCACAATTCAATTCAAGGTCTCATCTGGGCTTGTTAAATCCTTAAAAGCAGAACTGGAAGCGCTCAAAAGTACTTCCTCCAAACAAATAAAACTACTCAAGGAGGAACTAGAAAATGAGCGTGCACAAAAAGCCAACAAACAAACAAGTTTGGAGCATCCCCATGAAAATGAGATGTTAACAAGAGATTTAATTGAGGAGAGAGCCAAATGTGCAAACAAATCCGAGGTAATCGCCTCATTAAGACAGATTACAGGGAATTTAGAGGTTGAATCGAAGAAGGTCGCACCTTTGGTAAATCAGGTGGAAGCTCTAAAACGGGAGAAAGATTCTTTGAGTGGACAGCTTGATGAAAGTCGTGAAGATAATCAGAAGTTAGAAGGTACCATTCAAACTTTAAACGCTCAAGTTAACGAGCTTCGGACATCAAATGAAGAGTTCCTCGGGCAACTTATAAATCATAGATATGCTAAAGAGAATTTGGAAAAAAAAGTTGTTGAGAATAATGCACTCATAAATGACAAGGAACAACAAATTAAAGAACAGAAGCTGGATGTTGACTCCCTTCAAACTTCGCTCCAAATTTGCAGAGACCAAATCTGTAAAATGAAGAATGATGCAGAAGAAGAAGTAAAAGCACACAAAGCAGCACTGGGAAAGGAGGAACGTCGGGCTAGCTTCTACTCCACTAATTTTAAAAACCAATACACCCAGAATGAACAATTAGTACGGGATCTGAACGCAGAGAAAGATAAGAAGGAAAAATATAAAAAAATTGCTGATAACTATCAGGAAAAGATTGAGGACTTAAAGGGGAAAGCAGAAGGCCTCACCAAAACCGTAAATTGGCTTTCTCAGTTGCTGCGCGAGAAATCGAGTGAGCTACGAAGTTCTAAAGAAGAAGTAGCCAAGTTCAAGAAAGTCAAGAGCTCTTTGAAAGAAAAGGAAATTGAAGCTGACAAATCGCAATTTTGTATCGTTGAGTTATGTTCACAACTTGGACGAGTGGAAAAGAAACTTGAACATGCCAAAATGCATTTGGCTGACTCCTCTGAAAGCATTATGGAATGCGTGAATTGTCCTTTGAATGATGCTGATAAGATCCCAGAAATTTCAATAGCAATAGTCTCCACACTGAAAAAGAAGACACAGACATCCAATCATGATGGTACTGTTGGCAGTATCAACGAACCGAGCAAAAAACGTCGAAGTGATGACTCTAATGGCACTCCGGATGTTACGGAGAGAAGTGAGAAACACGGGAGATTCTCTGCACTGATTGTCTCTCATGAAAAAATCGTTGAAGATTACGCAAAGGACCTGCATGACGGAATATTATAGGAAAACGTTGAAAAGTAAGGTGAAATTTTCTTGTTATAACAATTTTTTATGTATAGAAATTTTATCATATTCAGTCTCTATTCCACACATAAGTCGCTCAATTAGAAAAAATTCGCATCGAAAAAAATATTTGAGGCAAAGCATGTATCCCTTTCATCTCTATTTAATGTTAGAACGAAAACAACACAAACACAGCATCTGTAAACATGCGATACAAATCAAGAGATAGATGATATTTAGTAGGGTAGCTATTAGCCGTAGAAACATGAAGTTTACAGGGTCTTAACTCAAAAAAAGCCTTGCAACCAATAATTAACGAGCTTCCCTTCCCTAAAATGGAAAATAAACTTAAGAAAATTGTTCTATAAATATGTGGTTTGCAGGATTGCTCTTTTTAAACCTTAATCTTCCTTAATAATAATTAATTAAAAATTAAGATCTTTAATAAACCAGCATCATTTGCTTCTAACCTTGACCTAATGGAGTCATTCATAAAAAATTGTTCTTGTGTATTTGCAATACTATCTGCTGTTGAGCAGTTGAGCTCACAATCCTAAAAGCTAGACAGGGCAAAAATGATTGGCAAACGATGATGATGAAAATGAAATCCTTTATTACTTGTTTACAACCAACCTATATTTTCTCATACTCTTTTTACTCTTCACTTAAGACACCCTTGCATAGTTGGTGAACTCACTGGAAAGTTGTTGTGGCTTTTGTGTGTATATTTATCTGCTGCATTTCAACCTCCATGTCTGTACTTGTAAATGTTTTATGGAAAAGGGAAAATGGTGTGATAAGAAGTGTCTCTTTCCGGCATACCGATAGTAGTACATTGGTTTAACTGTTTTATGCCTTTTTCAACTATTCAAGTAATTTTATTATTTTATCTATTTATTTTAGGGAACGGAGCAATCGACACGGAAACCCTGAACTACGTGAGCAGTGTACTCCCTTAAGGTACAGAAAAATATGAAGGATTCGCCAAATTTTGAAGGCAGTTTTTCATGACCTGAGCGCCTTAGCCACACCAGCGGAAACTCAAACTTGTACATAACGAAGTGTAAGCATGTTTTTCAGTGACAATCAATTTTTAAAAAGTTATTTAAAGTATTCTTAAAAGTTTGTATAAAAATCATGCCGGTGGTGCCCCAATTGTTATTCAAAGTCAAAATTTAACTTCAACGCAATCCACCCTACATATAAAATGAAGGCAACAGTTCACCAGGATATAAATATGCGATGGTAATAATTTCTACGAGTAACTTCTTTTATTTATCCATTTCGATTTATGTGGCAGTCTAAACTCAATCATATTTTACATTGTCTCTAACATTCTATTAAATATTCAAACAGCTGCAACAGCTATCGCATAATTCGGAAGAATACATGTGATAGTCTGAATTCAATAACATGTCGCTTCGCCTCTAACATTTTCAATGGTTGTCGTATAAATCAACTTAAATTATTATATAACAGCTACTTAAATATAGTTTGTAAAATGCTAAGATGAAATGAAATGTGATTGAGTTGAGACTGTTTCATAAATCAATTTCAAATATGCGACAGTTATTAAAGCTGTGGCATAATTCAAAATGGAAAAGCTGAAGGAGTTAAATACGTTTATTATGCATGCGTAATCTCACATCTTATATTGTTGCTACCGAAATAAGTAAAATATGCCGGTAGTTGTTTTCATGCCGGCCGAACTTGTAAATTTTTACCCATACAATATATTTACTTATTAAATCTTATTACTTTTACTATATTGGCCCTCCTCACGTCAAATAATTTTCGTTGCCTTGTAACACAGATTGTATTTTTACTTTAACGTGAGCGATTATCAAGTAAATCTCCGTTAACTTAGCTTTATTGCGTTGGGGTTATGTGCGTAGTAGCATTTACGAAGATGATGTGCCTATTTTGGTCAGTTATCTCAGTAGATTTAGTATACGACCCTTGTTATAGTAACATTTTGTAAAGTTTGCTAAATCTTGTTATCGTAGTAACTTATGCAAGGAAACAACGAAAACCATGAAAATTACGGTGACGTGAGGAGCACAATTACCTATATCTATAAGTTATAGATACTTAATAAATCCGTCAATATCAAACTTTTGTAAATAAAAACTAAGCTCAAATATATAAGAATATAAATCAAATTATGAAATCATTTATTGATGTTACAAAATTATACAAGTTTTAAATCGGAAAGCCAGAAACTGATATCGTTTAGATAATTAATTTTGCCGCATGCCGCATCAACTCATTAAATTGCAATCATGGTTTTTATTAATGTTATATTGATCCTGAATGTTGGGTCAGGAATAAAATTACTTCAATTAATTATTAATTACAAAAAAATAAAAATAAAAACTTCAAAAGGTTATCAAAAAATTTGATATACAAAAATAAGAAGTAATTCATATCTACTATCCATTTACTAATATCAATACTTAGATACTAACACTATTCACTATAACATAAAAGTTTGAATTTAAAATGTACTTGTATAAAATAATATCAGTATGTATCATGGGCCAAGGGCCATTAAAACCTTGTAAATAATAAATAATTTAATAAAAAACAGTTTATAAAAAGCCAGGCAAATGACGAGTCAACATGAAACTAATGATATATTCCCATACTGCTGTTGTCTTTGTACAATGGAATATGGAACTTGCCTAACATTCAAAACCATACATATGCATGAAGCCATAATAACGAAGCAACTAAGCATGATTTAACCCTTTCCCAAACTTTTTTTTAAGTTTCCAGCTTAGCCTCAACTGGAGTTTCGGGAATGGTTTTGGAAGGTTCGAAAAACTTTCAGGAAACACAAACTTTTCTTTTGAAATGCAGAACAATGTGGAACAATTGACAACGATCCGAATGTTTCCAGGCTTTAAAACTTTTAGAAAAGCTCTAGCGAGTTGATAATCGATGTCAAGCTGGCATCGAGCAAACAATAAATGAAGGTAAGAGACCTCCGCTGCTGAATTTATAAGAAAAATTTGGCATTGGGTATTGGAAATGGACCCAATTCAATCCCGCTGTTGCATGGTTTGCCAAAATGCATATTAATGAGATTCAGATTGGAATTTCCTTTGTCATGGGTATAGATGGATAGATAACAAGGCCTCTAGGTGAATTCCCCTCCCCCTGAACAGATTCCCCCCCCCCCCC
>JAANSM010001327.1:0-19349 GCA_036850725.1 Orchesella villosa | reverse complement strand
TTGACCTCAGTTTTTGACAAGTGTACTTGTTAAGTTATCTTATGAACCAACCGATAGATATATAATCGTACACTCAGTTAAACTATAAGTTGATAATTACTTAATCGCTACTGGTCATTGTTCTACGGATAGTTTAGGTGTAGGTATTAGATAAGATCACCTTATCACCAAAATGACCATCAAACTAAAAAAAATATCCGCCCTCCTATGTTGACATTTGATTCTGGACAATAATATATTAACTTACAAACTTAAAATATACAAAACATACAAACTCGAACTCTTAAATGCTATACTTACATCAATTCAGTCAGAAATTAAACCTGAAATGTTCGTAATTTTCTAAAAACTTTGCTAAATAACACCAACAATAAGGTGCTAACAAGGAGAAAGAGCATAATTTTCTAGAAGCATAATAATGTAAAATTTGCTTACTGAACTTACCTTGCGGTGTCCACGAATTCGAGCTACCATGTTTCTGTAAAAATCAATTATCAAAATGTATCAAAACAATTTCCATAAAATTGTGATCATGTTAATGCCAGTAAGTCACCAACTATTATTTCTACTAAACTATCTAGAAGCTCGCAAATCAGTCTGAATCTAAATGCATTCAGCTAAACTAGTAATATTGAATATTATATACGCATATAGGTTTACTAATACGGAAAGCTAGATTCCGAGCTAGAAACGTTCATGATGTACATCGTTTACCATGCCATGAATGAAAGCTTTAGTTTGGTTTCAGCTTACGTACAAAACAGTAAGATAGCGATATAACATCTCTCAATCGTTGGCAGAACAAACTTGCATTATTACAGATTTGGGAATTAAATAGCATTATCGAAATGGATAACTTTTTTTTTAAATTACGAACTATTTTAATACATGTACGAACTATTTTTTATTATTCATTGAAATTTTTTCCGTACTTTAAGAATAAATTCCCGAAGTCCTGTTTTATGTAGACTTTCAGGATCAAGAGACTGACTTCGTTGGTACTTTCTTGATGGGGACACGTCAATGTTTTCTTTACTTTTACTCTTTCTCCATTTAAAATACAAGGATACTTTAGACATGATGGTTGGCTTTCATATCATATCTCACCACTACTAACACAAAAGTTATTGTTTTTATGGATATCCTTCACGATATCGGCAACACAACTTAACCAAAACGATGAAATTCGTTAAGTGTTAACTAATTGCCTACAGGAACCAATAAGAGGGAGAAAGAGCATACAAGTCTTTATAAGGAAGACAAGTCCCAAAAAGAGTGAGATCACAACTGGCACAGCTTCTCACACTGATCGTTAAAAAAGTTTTTTGAATTCACTGCATTTTCATGAGCAGAATAAATGGTTAAACAGGTAGGAAATCCAGGTATGGAATCAAATCCAAAGCCGCTTTAGTGTTGATTAATCTAGTTGAGATGAAACAGCTTTGCCTACACAATAGCTCTCCTGTCTGTCTGTATTAAGTACTAACTACTACACTTCCAGCCACCTCAAATAAATATAATGGATAATGTGAACGGAGTGATAGCGTTATTATTAAAAATGCACGGGAGCAGTAAAACCGTTAACTAAATTTCATATGCGTCACACTACAGATGATTTTTAACTCTCTTCAGGAGTCAAGTGGTCTTCCACTATCCAACACTTGTTGATTCGTTTCGTTTGCTAACTAACGAAAAATAGGAATTCATTTAGTTTGAAAAAGTGTTAACGCACCAACAAATATAACATTAATCATGCCATTCCTATACAGTATACAGACTGTGAATCGAGATGAGTTTAAAAGGTAAGAGAAAGAGACAGAGAGAACATTTACGTACTTGTCAAACGTATGGTGGTTTAAAGATATACAAATAATAAAATGTGCTTCTTTCCCAACTGTTTACTGAATCACTCAAAAAAGGTATTCTCATTCAGCACTAAACTATTCCAAATCTTCAATAACTAACTGCCGTGCTATCATCCTATTAAAGTTCCATGTTCTGTACATATGAACATGTAACTGTACAGCAAAATATATCATATTTTTTCAATGCCCCAACTTTTTACTTTGTATTCATTCTCATTATTATACCGAACTAATGCCTATTGCATGGCTTATGACATGATGATGAGGTCTAACAAGGAGCACACAATATATTGATATATGTACACAGCTTAAGCTTATGGAAATATATGGAATTCTCATGTATTTCATTTGTTCTCTCCTATTAGCTAACAAAACAAGACAATGGAAGAAGGTTTATTTACGAGAAGAATTTACAAACCACACATGTGTGCTACTTATACTAACTACAGACTAATGACATTTTTTTAGTTAATATGATGCAAAATATTCTTCCCTGGTGAATTTCATTTCTGCTCACACAAACAACACCATACCACCATCACACAAATCACATCACTACCGCACGTAAAAAAAGGTAAGTTAAATTTCATCACACAACACATCCTATCATTTATGCTGCATGCTGCTCATTTGGAAAAATTACAAAAGTTTCAAAGGAGAAACAAGCATTGTGAGTTGCACGCATCATCATCACTCATTTTAAAAGGTAAGTAAGTGGCACTAAAAAATTGTGAATACACTGTTGACTGTGCTGTGGATAAATGTGACCTCGTCAGTAAAAGAGACTAGCAACATGCATATTAAAAACTTCATGGACGCATAACAAAGGTGTTGTTGCCTTATTGATAATAAAAATATAGATTTTCCCACTATAGATGTGGACCTGACAATCTCACTTCGGCATCTTTTGCATGTTTTAAAAACTTTTCGTGGAGTTTTGGCTTTTGGCCACTAACAAAGCTTACGTGACAGTCGAAGGTTCACGCGTATTGCATGCAATTTCTTATTCCGATGAAATAAAAAATACTTTGATTACCATTTGGTTACCACTCCAAATCACATTTCTTCTTCACTCACTTTCCCCGCACCACATAATACAATGAAAGTTTCACGATGATGACTCTCCTTCATAATAAATGAGTTGCATTCACATTACTAGTTTCAATTTCAATACATCTAAAAGGTTTTGAGGAAAAAGGCCTTAAATCGTATGCAAGTAACAATGAGAATTCTGACTATCATATCACAAAATTTCTCTGATCACGCGTTTAATCCTTCTTGTGCTAAGCTAAGCTATACGACATGTGGTAATGTTGGTAATGCGGTATTAGCCAAGATACCATGAGTTTCAAAAGTAGTACATAGGGCTAAGGTGTGTAACTCAACAAGTTAATCCGTTTCATAAAAATATCGCTATACGCATTATCAGTAAGTGTTACGTCAGAAACCCATACACATTTGTATATACTAGACTGTCTGATCTTGAAACATAATTATTTGATAATACGTTACGACCTCCGGAATCATTATCTATTTACCAACATTTCAAATCCCTCATATGCGATGTGATATGTGATACACAATAGATTAGAGAACTGTCCTATGCTTCGTGCTCAAAATCTGGAAGTCTGTGAGATGAAAAATGTTGAATTAAGGTGAGGTAGTGAGGTTCAAGCCCAAAGAGTATACAGATAAAGTTCAAAATCTTTATCTGAATACTTGGGTGTTGACTGTGCTGACAACACAACAACAAATAGAGATGATGGATTCATATTAATACGTTTGTGTAAAAACTATAATATAAAATGCATAAGAAAGGGGTGTCACTGTCACAATCACAAGTCACGTTAATATCACTTCAACCGCCCAACGATAATAGGGTTATAATGTGGGTCGTATGAATACCCGGACATTTCACCATAAAATTTTACAAGCAGTTTCCTATAATCACTGCATTGTTTTGTGTGTGTAAGTATTTTTGTGTAAATGCATAATACCTAATCACTTGATCAGATATTTGCCTCAACGAGAATACTAAGCTATAACAAGAATGTTTGCCCAATCGTTATTTACAACTATTAGTCACGAATTTAACTATTTGGGGAAACTTATCTAAATTCATATGATAAATAGAGAAGTATCCCGGACATTTCACCATAAAAATTTACAAGTAGTTTCTTATAATCACTGCATTGTTTTATATGTGTAAGTATTTTTGTGTAAATTCATAATACCTAATCACTTGATCAGATATTTGCCTCAACGAGAATACTAAAGTATAACAAGAATGTTTGCACAATCGTTGTTTACAACTATTAGTCACGAATTTAACTATTTGGGGAAACTTTTCTATATTCATATCATAAATAGAGAAGTAATACTGGTTAGGACAAAAGTTGTTTTCAAAGAATTACCATGAACTAGCAGAAAAATATTATACTTATGTATGTTGTACCCAATTTTATGTAGTAGATGTTAATAATAAATTGCGAAAGCACAAACCATGAATGACTATGAACATCTTGTTAGAATGATGACTCACCAAACAAACGAAACTGGGCAATCAAAAAATCTCCAAGAATACACCTTTGTTCCCACAATATAGTACTACAGACTTTTGATGCAACAGTATGACTGTGCACTGTGCAGATCATCGCATGTCGTCTATATAAATTGTGCGGATCTTTGTTTTATCCATATGCATATTAGTATTTTCCAAACCTAATGGAAAATATTACACCATGCATCTTATCGGGAGCGATCGTATAAAAACACTCATTTAGAGTTTCAACTTAATGGAATCCAATTGTTTTTTTCAACTACGTATTGCGGCGTTGACGTAGTTCTTTCTCGTAAGAGGAAGACTATATTTTATTGCGTGTAACATGTACCCTTATGTTTTGTACAGTACACAGCTGAGAAGGTAGTTCATTCATTTTCGATTTGGGCTTGCAAAATCTTGAGAATGTTTCTGAACCTGATCCTGACTAGACTATACCAATTATGTAGATAAGAGGTGAAATCCTTACATAGACCAATCAACTTTCAAACAAGTCATATTAGGATATAAGTAGAGCTGATTTGTCTATTGGAATCACGGTACATCGGTGCAAGCAAAGTCCAGAATGTTTCATTTATATGGCTTGCAAATTCTGAACATTTATCGACGCTTCTGTATGAAAGTAAAACTTGCTACCATATTCAGTAGCCAGAAAGATTTTACGTTGAATATTGAACTTCTACCAAGGATGTCATGTCAAAAAGCCATAATTTGTACTTAACATCTTGTACCTTCGTATTTTTTAGCATTATTAAAAATACTGTTACTACCTTAAAAATAAAGGGACCAGTAAAGCGATTAGAACTTGAAAATAACAAATTGCATCTATATGCTCACTTTCACTATACCTTAATTAATAAACAGACTGATTTGCGAGAAGACTAAAATACACTTACGCTGACGCACAGCGAAGTATAATTAGTAATATGTAATATCTAATTACTGAATCGATCATTATGAGTTTAAAATACTACTTCTAACTAGCTTACCTTTCTTTTGTCATCAGATTGATTCACGGAATGAGATCGGGTGCGGAAAATGTCCATCACTTTCGACACAGGACTTTTAGTACTCTCACTTCCAGACCGTGGCCGATGTCCTGACGAGCTGGAAGCATTCTGGCTCTGAGATTCTGAGCTGGAACCACCCATAAATGAATTCTGTAACATGAAGTGGGCAAAGGAGAAAGAGTTAGATCCCTTTGACATAGCCATATCTGAGTTAGTACTACAAACGGCTCATGTTACGAAAGATTTAAGAATATTAGATTTATTGCACGACATAGAAATGTCTGTGGATTGAAAGTGTGTCATGTGTCACTACTTTTCTGGTTCTAAATGAGGAATGACTACTAACTGTAAGTGTAACAGACAATAACGAACGATCACTTGAAATACTCATTTAGACCTTAGATAAGCATGCATACTGAGAACAGCATGTGAGGTTTTTTTCTTGAGAAGCATGCATGGCAGATTTACTCTTGTTATTGCACTTGGTGAATTATAGTCTTTAATTAGCTACATTATTAGTAGAAACAGCAGAGACAATAAGTTGTGGTCTGGCAGTGGAACCAATTACAATCCAGCATAAACTGCTTTGCATGAATCTGCCCAACAACAAAAACAGCAGGAAATCCTCAAATGGATTGGATAATTGGTATGAGATGACATTCTAGATAAAAGATAAGTATGATAGCTATACTTATGTAGGAAAGGCAATTGAAGTGCAATTTCAAATCATCTACATGCAAACGTATTCATCGAAAATAGAGACCGCACAAAGATCTTCGCTCTGTAATTAAATAGACAACTGTTTTGTTCAAGCCTATTAGTGGAACAGGAACAACCCATGAATAGAAAGGACTATGTTACACAGTCAACCCATATGACTGTTTCAGCTCATCAAACTACTCACCGTCATTTTCGACATAAAGTTAGGTTTCTTCAGTCTGGCCGCATCAGACTTTGATCTAGGTCGAAATACGTCCATAAGGCTAGTTTTCTTTTTGCTAACAAGGTTGATGTCATCACCAGACCGATGACGTTCCCGTTCTTCCTTTGATAGAAGAATGGGCTTGAGCATTTGCTGGAGTCCGGGCGTTGCCCCTGTGACAGTGTGGTAGTGGGTGGGATAACTATCCCCCGCTGACTCTTCGTCCACATCTTCTGTTAAAATTGCGGGTAGTTCCTGGCCACGTAAATTCTGCATGGGAATGACAAAACAAATCATAAGTCAAGTGATTTATAACTTTTATAGATTATAAAGTAATTACACACAGATTGTGAGAGTGAGAAAGAAAGTCCGTCTTTCATAATCTGCCTTACACAAATACTCCCATGAAATGCAAATAATCGTGTGAATTTATATCGGGTATTCTAATCTCGCCCGCTACGAAGGTATTGGAACAATGACATTTTTCACCTGTTAGATCCTTAACTTTGCTTTATAGCGACAACTATACATTTTGCAATGAACCCATAAAACGCGTAGCATAACTATAATAAAATTATTAACAGTTTATTATATTGGAAAGCTTTCGAAAGATCATTTTCCTTCAAGGGTAAAGAAACGCATTTTTGCTGTAATTAATTTTTTAACACAATCATGATATTGTATGAAGAGATAATGCATGCATGCATCAAGATATTTTTGAATCAAATATGAAGTAACATACTTTAAGGACTTTATGTATGTATTTATATACAAGGTAATATAGGGATAGTGCAGGTTCATCGCCATCTTTCTTATAATAACTATGCTAAAATCAGCAATTCTAAACAGGTAAAATGTAGTAAGTGAATATGCAGCTAGGGGTTATAATAATGTCCGCAAAACTACTTCGTTAAGTACAAAACTGTGTAAACTATCAGGAACTTTTAGAAATTTCCGATAACCTGTTACACTTATTACATAACATTAACCGTAAGTACATTAGTATTGGTGATTGGTATGTATGTGTATTTACAAAGTGGCTAGCTACACTAAAAACAAGCCTACTCTGAACTTGTTAGTTGCTGCCCTATTATCGACTAAGCTTGTGCATGGACATAATTAATTACACTGGATGTGCACGCTGGATGTTTATGTATTCTGATGACTACACTGCCTCATATTATACACATGACTTGGTGAGCATATGGATTTGTCAATGATACTTCTTATCGCATTCTCGTACTTATATATTAATATGTTATGCTATGTATAGTACAAAAATGTGTAGCATCGACTAATATGTGTGCGATGTGTATGAGTTATTGCAATTGCAACATCCTGATACTTGATCATTGATTACTTAATCCATTCCATATAATGCATTATGTTTAGTCTAACAAAATGACTGCTCTTTATAACTTTAATTATAGTAATATCCATCATTAAATGTTTTCAAATCAGATTTAAATCGATGAGAAAATTAATGTGATGTAAATATAAAAATACTAACAGCACTCTGGGAACGCACCGTGTGAGTCAACATTTTTGTCGGAATGTACGGCATGATTTCAATTTTTCAAATAGCAAGGACCCCGAAAAAAGTTTTAAAGTTTGTATTTCAGCAAGTCCAAACTGACAGCATTGGTTTCAAAATGGAATTTTCCTAGGAGTCACAAGTCTGATTTATAAAAAAACTTTCACTACACCAACGTATAAACTGCTAAATAAGAAATTCGCCATTCAGTTTATTGACACATGATCTTTGGTCTGCACTGTAACCTCAAAATTATAAATTTTTCACTCGATTTTTAAATTTGACTGAATTTCTAATTCCAAATCAAACGGCAATCAAAGTGCGTCAATAATCCCTTCTTTTTCAACACTTGTAATGAAGCATGACTTTTTATTTTTCGTGGTCTATATTTGCACACTACCTTACTGCGTGTGTGGCATGTTGTTTCGGGTTTTAGTCATGACATGAACCGAAATATCTCTTTCACAAACAAGTTTCTAGCTACAAAACAGCAGACTCAACATCGTCACTTCATCTCTTGTTAAATGTGCAAGCATAATTTCTGCAAAGAGGCGAGAAAGAATTCGCAAAAAAGTTACACGTATCTACACTGCAAATATTCCCCTCTTTTGTCGATTCTTCCAAATTACCGAAGGAAAACGCAGTTTACTATGTGAGAAAACGGGAGTAGTGGAAGTACTACTTTGATTCCGGAATAGCATGCATGTAATCCGATCTGGTATGCATGTGCTGATACATTTTCCACAGACACAAAGTTGACGTCAATACGAAGAAGGGAAACAAGAATTAAGGATCAAAGTTTAGACTTTGGCCAAAAATCCGAGAAATCCTCTTGTAATCTCTAGCCCGTTCAGTGAAGTGTGTTTGTCCTCTGCACGTTTTCATATATATGGTAATGTTACATCCTAACAAATAAGAACAAGGCTCCAAGAATAACGTTGTGACCGACTCACTATCCCATTACGAGTGAAATTTCTCTTGAAATAGTTAATTACAACGTCTAATTTACCTATGTACGAACAAGATTATTCAATACAGTTAAAGCACCAAATCTTTAAACAGGATATCGCAGTTTTCAACAAAAAATAAACCACGGCCACTTATACGATGAGAGATGACCAGGCTGATATTTAACACTCATTTAAGGTGTGATGTTACGTTATGCTTAAAAGATGAACATGAATATTGCAGCGTACATGGCAAAACTGTCTTTAATTTGCATCTTCCAGACATTTAGAACAAGTGGACAAAAATGATGAATGAGCACGTGTCGACATGTTGATACTTAAACTTCATGTTCATACAGTGTCATGTTTAAAGACATACCCTGACATGCCACGCCATTCGGTAGTAACTTAGTGCAGATTTTTTTTCTATCACAACCAGTACAAACACAATCATTTGATTCAACACTAATCACGCCAATGATACAGGATAAAAATCACGATTGGATTCAGTTTATTTGAGGTCGTCAGTCGTTAAACCTAAGAAGTATGTAGTATGTAAGCATAAAGGAGCTTGACTTTTACACAAATATTGTTCCATTTCCAGTGCAGTTCTATGTCTCAACTTAAAGATAAGATTGAAGATGCTCATCGCAAAAATCAACGCTACATGACTAGTACACATGAGGTACACACAAGTGATGAGGATATTCAAACAAAATTTTTGCTTCATGCGCACAACATTAAATGAGATGCATTCAGAGATATGTAAGCTCCTTCATGTACTTAGTATATATATGGAAGAACTGATGACCACAGAAACTGGAATTGGGATAAGATTCTCTTATTTCTGGAAATGGTATAAAAATATGGACTTGAACCTATCTAAGTATGTATACTATGTCTGAAGGACTAGTGAGCTCGAGCTCTCTCTCTGATTTCATTCATACCCCAAACCTCCAGCCTAGACTCCAGTAGTTTCACTATTTAAATAAGAAAACCCATTTCTACTTGTGGCTGTGGTGTACTTTACCCTCTAATTTAATTTTCTTAATGGAACTGTATTATATACAGTACTACACTATGCTGGAGACAATATTTACCATGCTTGCTTTCCAAATCTGAGCCAAAACTTGGGATGAAACTTTGGCGACTGGATCTGACAGTAAGACTTCCGTTCTATGTACACAATATTTAACTACACACACGAAGGGTTACTTCATGCTATTACTTGGCCTTCGGGCCGAAATCCCATGCAAATGCAATTTGTTTCATTTCATGTGTATATACATATAGTTTTCTCATGTATATACACAAGCATACGCAATGTTTGTCTACAAGGATTCTATACAAAATAGAAGAATGAAGTAAACATGAGTTTCAAAGCGATCTACTTATGTCCTTCTTTCTTTTGCTGCAGTTTATGGTTTATCATATGGATGCAAGTTGGTACCAATCCATACTAGATTGTATAATCAGGATCTACAGCAGCAAAGATGCCTTCATACCAACACAACGGTATATTCTGGATGTGCCTTTTGAAGAGAAATCTGTGAGATATCGGAATATAACATAACATAACAAGGGAGCTCTCCTCCAGAGAGCTGCACACATGTGCACGTCATAGAGCAGCATTCCAAGGCTAAAAGTATCAATGAGTTGATGCTGATGATACTGATCGCAGTGAGTTGCCTTTCACTTGGTGGAGACGTCGTGCTCGTTTTTCCCAGACTATTGACTTAATGTTATAATTACATATTATACTTGTACTTACAATGCACGACACCAATTTTATTTGCCCAATTTCAATAAAGTACCCGAATTAAAAGATGGAATTACTTGTGACGGTTTGAACAGCTTTTCAAGCATGCTTTTAAAAACCAAACAGCGAATCTGACACAAATACAAGCGAAATGTAATATGTACCACTAATTTAATTAAGCATGCACAATGTTCCTTTCAAGCCTTTCATATAAGACAAAGTGGAAAAGAATGGACTGCGGAGTTCTTTGCGCATGGAAGAAACATGCTTGCATGAAATCGTTATAAACATGAACTACCAATACAGAAAGAGACATACAACCAAGAATTAGAATTTATATTACGATAAATACAAAGTCACGTCAAAAAGTTACTTTGTAGCAGTTGGAAAATACGCTTCATTTCAGCCGCAGTCGGCGCAACGACAGTTTTCTTCTGTTTCCCAACACATTTGGTAATCTCTATTGAGCAATCTGCTTAAGTAAAATATGCAAAATACATGGCAGGAAAACAGATGTGGAGGGTGGAGATGTACTTTATCATGCATGGCTTATGAATGGTAAATAATTATTATGATCGTTGGATTACATTAGTTTAGGACCCCTTTTACCTATATGAGAGAGACTCATGTTGAAATAAATTTACTATTACTAGCACATACAGTTAATACAGTACTGATTTTCTTTAAATCCACTTTAAATATTCTTATAATTAACTGTTGTTACTTTAATGTAAGCACAAAATTTGACAAACTGTCACGAAAAACAATGCCATTCTATCATAATGTACATATCACTCGGTATGTATGTATCTAATCTCTGCCTTAATTTCGTTCATAGCATGAGATGATTTCCTAAGTCAGTGACTTGCTTTTTCCTCAAGCCTGCAGCCTACTCAAAACGATTGAATATAGGGAGTAGTAAGTTTTTAATATTATTGTTTCGACTCACTATTTTAAAACATGATTAAAACTGGCTTAATGGCACTTAATGTGCATTTACTGCACTCGTAAAAAATATGCATACGATGATACGCTAGTTTCGTAAAAAGTCTTCGCAACATCATACTGTCGCATACATGATGCTCATGTACAATGTACAAATGTACATACATAATATGGATGGATGGATGCAGTCTAAAAATAGAGAAATGCAGCGATGCATTACATACAATCCAACTGCAGAACACATGCGGTAAAATGCAGTACACATGTAACGTATCATCAACTACATTTTACTCTTTCGAAGAAAGCTCACACTTCTTGTGAAGTTGGAAGTTAATGCTAGGTTTTTACATAATATATGATGTTATCTTATACAAACATCAAATTGTGAGTTCTCTGCCGTCTTCCAAAGTACTGTATTTGTAATTTGAGTAACAAATTCACGGGAACTAAAATCATAGTAGTTCATCACAGTTCTATGAAATACTTGAGATAAACTATAGCATCAAACGTTATGTATTGGGTTTGAAAGGAATGTGAATTTACAAAACAAATGCCAACATGCCAAAAAAATGCTGACTTGAATGTAAATATTGTATACCTGATACCTTCTGGTAAGCTTAAACTTAAACTAATAATGGAGTTTGGACGTATGGAAATAATGACGAAGCATTTTTAACTGCGCAAGTTGAGAGTTTACGGTAAACATGTGAAAGTTTTATGAGGGTGTGCATGTACACACACTTTTTATTTGAAGCAGGTCAATAACTCCAAACTAAGTTCAATTTCCTCTCCAATAACGTGACTAATGAAATGCGTTTTACTGGATCAGTCTTAATTAGAGAAACCATAAACAATGCTTGCTATAATTCCTTATTAATTTAAAACGACGTTGCTGATAAAGTCGGGAGAAATTGGGTTGACTTTCCTTCCTTTTAACTACACATTTCTGTTAAGCACGCACTGCTCGCTCATCTTTTGTTTCTGTCTTGTTTTGTTATATTTTATAGACTACAGAGTTTGGATATGTACGTAGGGTACATTTGGATGCTACGTTTTTATGGAACCTACTAGATGGTTCAAAGATCTTGTTTCTACCCTACCGTCGGAATGAGTAATAAAAATTCGCCTGAAGCATAATAAGAGCGAGGAAGATGGACTGGTTATGCTTACCGTTATTCTAAATGACCGTCTACCAGGATCATTGACTCGCTTCACCCAGATCTCTTCTGACTTCTTTCCACTTTTAGTTGCCACATCTCCTGTCGATCCACTCTTTGCTCCATTTTGACTAGAATTCTCTGATTTGGTCTTCAGTGCAACTAATGATGGGTCAATAAATAACTCACTAAGTTTAACTTTATGCGCTTCTGATTTTTTCGGTCTGTAATTCCAACTCAAACTATTGAGTCTCGAGTAGATCTTCTCTTTCCGACTCTTCTCCTTTTCTTTTGTCGCATCACCAGTACTAGGACACTTTCGCACTGTTCCACCTCCAGCCATCCCTACTGCACTTTCAACACTTAAGGAATCGGCAGTCCCTGGACCGTGGTATGTAGCCGTACTAGCAGTAGTGGCTGACGAAACGTCATCATCATTTTCCTCATCTTCCTCCTCTAACCCATTTTCACATGAGCTCCACAAACTTTTCCAGTGTGGTCAACGCCCTTTCATCCACGCCAATCGAGGTGCGCCGTCTATTGTCCATGTTGACTGCGACTCCACCAGACATATTGTAATACTATAAAATCGGAACAAGAGAAAAAGTTAAGTACCCAAACTTCCTTCAAAACGCGTGAAAAATTATTATTTTTTCTTTTCATAAATTTACTTACTTTCTTTACAGCAAGTTAAGCATGATTTTGCATTGCTTGCTCCGACGTATCAAATGACCACCAGATTTAGCTGTTTTAAACCACTGGCTCACTTTATTACACTAACTACTTGATAGATAAGAAGTACTTCAAAAACTGGAAAACAATTATGCACTAAAACTAATTTACAACAGCATTATAGAAAATACTTGAATTGTTTCTATTTTGCATTAATAATATAAGTATTTCAGTAACTTTTCACAAGAAGTAACTTTAAGAAATTCTATTTTGTTTGAAGAAGGTCTATAATTCAAGCAACCTTCCGTGCGTTAGTGAGTTCACAATATAATCTCAATCACTGACATAAAGTTCTACTCGTCACTACAGCATGATAGTAGTATTGTAATAGATAAGCTGAGCTGTGGAGTGTTGCATTGACATTGCATATGGATTTCGTTGAACAAATTATCAGTTATATAGGCACAATAAGTTTCGTTTGAGATAAGAACATCAAACTAAGTTTTCACGTTATAGTCCATTTTTGGCCACTGTTTTTGATAACGGACAAAGAACCGCAAAGAATATGCTCAAGTTGCTTCAAGGATGTACTATCCACAAAAAGGATGCATCAATATCCCAACACCGTTAAGAAGACCTGATAATCAGTCACGCAAGAAAAGAACATCATGTCAGATATAATAACACATTGATTGAACTGCTTACATGCAAAAATATGAAAAAATAAATGCCAAAATTTTACCTTTAAGAAAAGGAAAATGGCACAACATTTCAGCTGAACAGGCCGACGACAAATATTGACTTCACAGATGGAAGGTATTGAATTAAGTTTACGAAGAACTAGTTTCTAAGCCAGCCTCCAGCCACCTTCATCACCAAAAGTCAAGTGTTGTTGAGCAGCTGAATTTCTTCATGTAAAAAGCAAACTCCGACTGTCTACTGAGATCCTCCCTGCAAACCACGACCACGCCGATGAAGAAGACACAGGCGTACCATCCTCATTTCATGAGCACCGTGTCCTGTAACATAATAGAAAACAACTTCATTTTTTCCTCTTTTTTAAAGATTCCAATTAAAATTCCTTCTACAATACTTGTATACATGTACACACTGCACACATTCTGCCGCAACTGTGCTTACAGGCGCATTGGGAAAGGTAATGAATCCCATTATCCTAGAAGTAATTTGTAATGACTCACTGAAACATGTGTCCGAAATCTTTCATTTACTGGCTACATAGCAGGGGAAGCTTTAATGTCTTTGTTTATTAGGTTAATTTATCATCACATGATAATAATGTGTATGAATGAAAGACGACACCACTATAAAATTCTTAAACCCACATTATCACATTCCCAGAATCAGTGATCCTAGCACAAGTACTCTAATGCCTCATCAAAAGACAAAATCACCAACATAGCACATAGTGCAAAGACAAGAACACTTGGCATTTGCACGCGATATGAAGTTCATGAACTGAAAACCCTGTGCTTGTGGCACAAGCCTTGTGCTATGTACTTTGCCTTTGAGGGTTTATGCAATAATGTAATTCTCCTCACAGGCTTCTGCCTCTCTATAATCCATTTGCTTGCAAATGAATAGGATCAAAATGATGCCGAAAAAGAGTGCTCCTCTCAATAATACATATAATGCAATGTGATGGAAAAGACGCCATCATGTCTGATGGAGTTAGCAACATAAAACAACACAAAAAAGAAATACAAAACCATGCATCAAAGGATCAAAATGCTAATATGTATCTCTCGAACCTAACCACTTTGACTCTCAACTCTCCTTTCAATTATGATGCTCGCTTTTTTGTAGTCTTCTCCAACTCTAATCTCCTCTTTGTACTTCTGTCTTTCAGCTAATCAGAATCGCGAAACAAGAATTGTATCATGTATAGGAACATACATGAAATCATAATAAAAACTGAATTGAATCAAACAGTATATTACGTAAAGTCTTGAACTGCGATTTGTTCTCTCTGTTACATAAACAGTTTTGTTATTACCATTATATGCTCATGAACACTATCACATCACTAGTGACTAGCCTCACCAAAAAGTAATAATACTGTGAGCATTATCATCATCAGTATCCAAGTCACAAAGTTGCACGCCTCATTGCTCGCTAAAAATTATGCAGCACAAAAAGGTTAATGGAATTTGGTGATTGTCCCACGAACTAAGCATTTCTCAGCACTTAGCTCAGCAAACATTTTCAGAGGACAATGCCAACTTGAATTGCTCTTGATTAGCAATTTGTTAACTGTCAAAATTAAATCAAGACTAGCCTCAATAAATCATGACCGCAATGAGTGATCGGCTAATATATTGACTGTTTCAACTTAACTTATACTCACTCTACTCTTCATCTAAATGGATACTGTCAACTGTAAAACCTTGAATACTTTGGGAGAGGTCCAGTCTGCCTTGTCCTGCTAAGAGAACAACCCACAACCAAGTTCTCAAAACTAAAACAATTTAGGCAAACCACGTAAAGTATTTTTTATGGGTTCTCCTCTCAACAAGAGAGTAGTACAAGCAGATGAGATAGTCCCGCAATGACTAAAACATGATTTAAATGTTGTATTATTAAACTGTTACAAAGTCGACTTGATGATAAAATACTAAAGATGCTACCGTCCTTCGAGATAGGACAGGATTTTGCTATTGCATGCATACTAAGGAAAGTTAGAACATGATCATGCAAAATAACCATCTTATAGATCCATGTGCATTCGGGTGAGTGTATTTCTGCCGCATTCCTTATAACGTATGCCACCGTCAGGGAAAAGTCAATGTGAAACATTTTAAATAATAGCCGTAAGTAGTATATAATATAGTACGCCTAATTGCAACTTCTTCTACAACATCGAGTACCTATCTGCCGAGGTTCTTCGATGAATACACAATTGGCTATGATGAGTTTATACTACATGAAAATACTGAAGATACCTATAAACAAGCCGTTTTTATCACCTTTATACTCTGACTGTATGAACCAAGCACAAAGAATTGCCAATTACTTTGCATTTTTGAATCCATAATCTGTTACATGATACATATATATACAGTGCATCTATTGTACACACAAGATGTAAAGTCTTCCTTCTGATCCAATATAATGGACACGGATAAAAAATAAATATATGAGGATCGAGGATCTTCAATCTTCTCTTTGCTTTTTGTGCTCCCCATCATTCGCTAATCTATCTAGCGCTCTCTAAAAATGATGATGATGGTAGTTCTCTGTTTGCTGAATGACTCAAACTCAAAATAAAAAGAGAGAAACATGTTGGCTTGCTTTTGCTTTGCTTCTCGCTGTCTCTACATCTTTCTTCCTACAGTAAAAGAAAAGACGAATAGTTGAAGCGAGTCCTTGCATAATCATACTTCATCTTCTCAACAATTCTTCTATTATGTTTTATGTAAAAACCCTGACAAAAGTGATAGACCAGATGCTCACGCAACTGACTAGCTCATAAGAAGCAGAAAACTGCTGGTGCTAACTGCACAAAATATTATACAACACGATCATCTCTCTTCTCCTTCAGATTTTTCTTGCCTTTCATCCATCCTCAACAGACATTGACAAGTTCTCTCCGTCTCTGGCATTTAACAGAGAATCCTGTCAATAAGCAAACATATGTGAATACTTTCTTGCCGTCGTAAAAAGTCAAACCCGCATGTAATAGGAATATATAGAGGGAATGTCAATAATACAAGAGGTCTAACGTGCCAGTGCCAAAAAACGTTAAGGTTGAGAGTTGAGATTTGTGAGAAAAATGACGATAAATAATGTATTAGATTGAATGTGAGTTTTTGCCTCAGCCAGTCAGTCACCAGTCACACGGCACATATTACAAAACCGTCAGTGTGTCGATGTACCAAAACCAAAGCTGATGATGATGATGATTATAGTGCAAACGTGATGAGTTGAAGTAACCTATACTGTGGTGACTATAAAAAAAATTTGCACCAAAAGTGCAGATGTAGCGTTGGACTATATATGCGAGAAACTACTCAATTCAGCAACCAAACTTTTGAGCACAGTTTTGATGCAGATTTTTTATTGGTATAATTGCTCCATGTTTTTTACTTGTGACTACCACCATTATTGCACACAGCAGCCGTACGAACGAACACAAACCAGACAAATATAAGATAGTCTTCCGAGTTAACTTACTTGTTTTGCAAAAATTGGGGAATGGAATAGTTTTTTTTGTAGCGTGACAGAAAGGACACGAAAAGGATAAAATCCAAGCCAGCTCGGAGACTCTAGCTTTGGCTTGATGCAATGTGAAATAATTTTACAGCTTTTCAAATACAACCATATAACAGTGGCATGACTGCTGTAGCCTGTACAAGAATATTGTAACTCTAATAGTAAAACATACCAGAATACAGCGAGAAGAAGAGAGAACCAAGAAGTATAGTATATGAAGCCTTTTTGGTGGCAAAGAGGACCCACTTTCCTCTCAAGTAACTACTCAATCCCTGGTTGGGAACAACACTAAGTCAAAAAGAGTTGGTCACCTCCATTTTTCTATAAGCAAAAAAGAGGAATGTACGGGTGTATGATGAAGGCATTTTCCTAGTTTCAATTCAACTCCACCACCAAGCTGACTAGTTTGTGTTTGCCTATAGCTACTGCTGGGTCTGTGGCTGACTCTCGTTTTTGCTGGCAAGTCAACCATTCTCATTCCATTTCCTCTCTCGCTCTCTATCTCTCTTTAGCTGTTCCGTAGGATCGATTTTTGCGCATGGAGTTTGCACCCAGAAAGCTTTAGCCACTTTACTTGGACTTATTATTACCAAAAACCTTTTTCTCGTGTACCTTTTTCACTTGTGTACGCAACCAGTCAAAAAAAGATATGGAACTATATTACCCGTGTTTCAACTATGTAAAGCATTCAGCCCGTAGCCACTACTCAACGCGTCACAACAACTAACTCTGCACTCCTAGTCACACAAAATGCCATACAGTCTTTCACGAGAACATGCCATGAACACTTAAATGAAACACAGGGGGAATTATTATTATACGTTTTGAATATTGAGCATTAGATATTCCTTTCATCATATACTGAACATCACAACCTTCACGACTCTGATCCACTAAGTGAATGAGTGAATATAAAAAAAGCAAATGAAAACTACTGGTAAAAAAATACAAACTGAACGAAACACATTTAATCCAATCTCGTCATAGTCATCATCATCATCATCGTATCGGCATTGACATGACAGGAGTTGAGATAATAGATATGAAACAGTAGGCCCAATTACAAATGAATCCAATCCCAATCATCACCAAGCATTCATCAGAATCATCATCGTCATCATGTACAATCGCTTTCGTCGTCAACATGATGTTTCACAGTGACTGACTATTTTATTACTGGCAACAACTGCTGCAGTAGCAAACAACTTACTGCTGGCTTTGCCAAATGCCAAAAGTGCCAAATAAATGGAAGGAGAAGGAGACAAGAGTCGTGGTTCTGCACAGAAAAATGATAACGCACACACGAATGCAAGCTCAAAAAATAACTTTGCGTTACCGAAAAATATAACGATATAAAAGAAAATATAGATCACATAATAGGTACACGTCAAATAGAGTGTATACAGGTTTTTACATGCTTCGTTCATCAAGGATACCTACTACATACAACATACGTACAAATTATATTATAGTTTTCTTTCGAAAGAAAAACCTGATATATACTCAGTTACTTCGCATAAATACGAAACCAATTTATTATATCGACTGTTGCTTGCATGTTCGCTAATCGTAAGTGTTTACTTCTTTCTAAAATAGAAAGGGAAAATAATAACACATAATAGCAACTTATCCGGAATAATACTGCAACACTTACATAAATCAATTTCAAAATCAACTTCGTACAAACAAACAAATATGCATGTAATAAGCATTACAATTTAGTGTGGCACATGCCAAGTCAATCGACT
>JAANSM010001326.1:0-19351 GCA_036850725.1 Orchesella villosa | reverse complement strand
GCACATGAATAAGTAAAGTTACTATTCCATTAATGCTCCTGCCTTCAAAAGTATTATATGCTTTATCTTTTAATGCTTCTAACAAAAAAAACTCCAAGGTGCGTAATAAAAAGATTTCTGCCGGATCAATGATCAACAAAAGAAGAAAAAGCTCAATCACGCCAAAACAATCAGGGACTACACAACAACAGAGGGTCGACATAATCTCAAAAGTAATTTCTGTTTCTTCTCCAATTCACTCTTAATCCTGATCAAGATTCCAGCACAAGTTTTCTGTTTCTTTTCCGTTGTCTTCACTGATTTGACAACAAATCTGCGTGCGTGTGGAAACCTTGATATGAGGAAACTTCAAGTTGCACAAAATGACCAACTTTGTGTTTTTGACATGAAAAGTCCAACCATCATCTTCTTTTCCTCAACTGTCTAACAAAGAAAGTGAATGTTACTGTTATTCTCGTTGTTTTGATGCGCGTCACTGCACTGACTAACTAAAAAGTTTTAAGAATATCTCCTCAACATCCACATATATACGTGTATATATACAGTCCTTCACATATCAAACTCTTGTAGAAAGAAGCAATCCAAAAAAAAACTTTCTTGAGACAAACTTGAATCAAGCCTTGTTTCCATTATACAAGCGTAATAATAATACAACAAATATATAAAAGCACGCACTCTCATTTCCCTTTCCCCCTCCCTTCTCACAAAAGAGAAATGCGTTTCATTTTCTCCTCTTAATAAAGACGAGCAATACATTAAGTACAAAGGACAAGGAAATTCCTGAAGAAATTCTAGGGTTTTCTCTTTGCTTTCTTCTTTCTCTTCGCATCTTTTTCTCTGCATCCCATCAGTCTCCTAAGTTCCTCTACTTACGCCCGTTTATTTCAGCTCCTAGCAAGTTTATCACATCACCAATATCAAGTGCAAAAGCACAATGATGTAATCCTTCAGTCAAGCCGGTGGCTTTATGAGTAAAAAGTCTTTTGAAGGACTACTAACTACCATGTGGTGGCTACCCTTTTACCTACTACATTGCAATAAGTGCGCAACGAAGACTATAAACATATATACACATATTCTTATAGTATTATACTTGATTCCTACTTCATTGTTGAATACTTTTTGAAGCAATGGTTTCCTCTCTATAAGCAGTCTTCCTGTTTTGCTTTGATTTTCTAGCAAGTACTTTCTCTAGTCAGCTTCGTCGCGGCTTGAACGGTTCGTTGACTGCATTTAGGGATTAGAATACTCATAGACGCGTATTAACTTTTCTGTCTCGCTCTCTCTCTCTACCATTCTCACACGATGCACATTTTCACTTCGTTCCTGCGTTTGGAACAACTGACAGTAGTGCAGCAAAATGATGATACAAATACAAAAAGACCAGCACACAACTTTTTTTGTTTCTCCATTTTCCCTTCATGTTTATGTTTAAAGGCCTTGATTTCCTAGTGTTTTCTTTCTTAAAGTTTCCTTATGCCTTTTTGTCTTGTCATGTTTTAAATACATAGGAATCCCTATGTTGATTTTGATGAGGATGCATGCTTGTATACATACATAGTGTAAAGTTTAATATAAAAACAAAGTGTATTCATTCTGAGCTCTCATCTTCTTTTTCCACATTTACGCATCTGCTATAATTTCCAAATGGCCTTTCCATGTCTTTTTCGCTCCTTGTATGTGAGTTTACAATTTTTCTACTCGACTGAATTTTCATTCACTCACTCTCTGTCAGTTTTCTGGGGAAATTTTGGCTGCAATATAATGCAGCAACAAATGGGAATTGCACTTGGGGTTTTCTTGAGAGAGAGAATTCTGCTGCGCTTTTGTATGCCTTCACTACACTTTTATAGTTTCAAAGCTTCGAGGAACGATCGTCAACTGACTTATTTCTGACAGTCCAGAAAATATTTTTAAGACAAGATAGCAGTTGGGAACGCTATTTTGAGTACCATTTAATTACAATGGAGTGGTCTAGAAGAATATTTTCATGTCTTAGTTTGAGGATCCGAATGCAATTCCTAAGTTTCTGGGAAATGAGCTGGGGATTGCTTCAAAGCATTTCTTACAGATGCAATATATCCCATTACTATTTTTCCTAGTTGTATTACTAGAAAGTGATATGAATTGCAATGTATTGCATTGCATTAATTTAACAAGAAAATTCTTTCGCCAGAGAGACTTTCACTTGTAGTCATTCCTTCCATTTTCTCATTACGGGAATGAAATAGTATATGTGAATCTCAGTATATAGTTTTATAGGCACCCATCTTGTTTTTGTTTTCTGGGTTCCCATCTTACTTATTCCATCCTTGTATTTGTGCTTTACTACTTCTGGTGAGAAAAGGGAATCAAGTCATTTGCTATTTCGACACTGAGTGGCTTCACACTAAGAATACCTTATGAGTGCTCGTGAAAAGAGTATGTTGTAAAAGGGAAGCCGTATTATGAATGTTGTGAGCAATTCATGAAATGGACGATATCTAACTTTTACTGCAATGCTCGTCCTCTCTGGCTCGTGTCTCAGCCGTGTGAAAGAAACATAAGTAGACAAGCTTTACAAGATAGTTGCTTTCACACTATTTTTTTTCACTGCTATCCTCGTGAAATGAGTCCGGCTGGTTTCACCACTTTTGTGTAACAAGCCACGAAGGGTAATCTGGCTGTCACGAAAGTAGCTTTCATCATTCATAAGCTTATGAATATCCACGTGCTTGCGTGCCATGCATAACTCTTCCTTCCATAACGCAATNTCATCATTCATAAGCTTATGAATATCCACGTGCTTGCGTGCCATGCATAACTCTTCCTTCCATAACGCAATTACATGGTGTGAGCTAGAGAGAGAGACCAATTCGAGAAAGTCCAGAAGTGTAACTCTGCTTAAAAACTGACAGAAAAAGTTTTTGCACGGAAAGCCCTTATTTGTTATTCCCAATTACTGTGGCACAAGTACAAAGTGTGCACGTCCAGTAACGGAATATTTGCTCATATTAGATTATGATGACACCATTTCCTAGTTCATACAAATTGTAAGTTGAGTTGAGAGCAAGAGCCTCCTATTTCATTTATAACTTGACTTCAGCAAGTTCTTCCCATAATTAGAATATAAAATTATATTCCTCTGGTTTTTCATTTGCTCAACTAAGTACTATGCTATATATGCTGTATTATTCCTTAGCTATCAAAGACTAATAAAATAGTCACTAATGGGTTGTACGTGATTTGGTTCAAGTTTTTTGTTCTTATGAAAATGACGATGGCATTTTCTTGTCGAATTTATTTGCTGTTATTTAGCGTAAAGGTAATCTACCTTACTGACTTGTGCAAGTGGTTTGGGTATGACAAACGAGTGAAATTGGTTTGAAATTGAAGTACGCACTAAACTTTGCTAGTGCCCACATGTAAATATACAATATACATATAAGTACGTATGCATAAATGTGAAAGCCACCTCTTAGTTGGTTGGAAAAACGCTTTTCCACTTATTCACATCCCATCATTATATACTATTACTTCCATTTTCTGCTTAACCATCCTCTATATTCTCCAACCACGAGTTTGAGTGTGTGGAATACATATTTGGAATACGTTGCCGTTTGCAAAAGGCACTTTAAGCGTTCCCTGAGCTCTCTTGCTTGTGTTCGCGGAGGTAATGAAACGGAAATATGAGAAACTCTCATCTTCTCATCTATTTTCAAACAAAGCCCTGGGATTACTGTTGTAGTGCAATGTCCCCTTCTCATATGAAAGAAGTCATGCATTTTCGCTATCACAGAGTTTTTTAAGTTTCGAAAAAAATTGACCGAGTAAAGCTGCCATTGCTAGCAACCTTCCATAAACTTATATTAGATCCGTTCGCTTCAGTCGAAAATTGCATCATTTAATGCTGCACTGCATCAAATGCCGTGCTCAGTACGTGAGAAAAAGTTTCTTTTGTTGCCAGACTCGCTTTTCTAAATACCTCACTCCCAAATGAAAAAATGCCTGCTAAATCCCATTAAGCCCCTATTACATTCACGGTATCTACAGTGAAGGACCCCTTATATTGAAGCATTTGAAAATCTCAGTGCAGGTGCGGAATCAGAGCATATTTTTATATGTAACACGAATACGCTGTGTCCATATTTCCTAATAAATTCTTGAAATATTCTGATTCTACCAATACAACCTTGAAAGAAACATAAACCAGAGACCACAAGCTAGAAAAAAGATTACTTTCTGCCTCGCACTTTTTCTCATTTTCCACGAATTCGAAAAAACAGTGAACTTGTCTACAACACTCCACCATCCAGTAAAAAAAATCATAAAACTGGCAAAAAAAACTATATAATTCCAACACAGAAACGTTTATGGCCCATATATTCAATGATATATGGAGGATGCAAAAGTCATTTAACAGCCCAATAGAATATTTTCATGCAAAATTTTTTGGCGTTCCTCTTGAAATATTCTGATTCTACCAATACAACCTTGAAAGAAACATAAACCAGAGACCACAAGCTAGAAAAAAGATTACTTTCTGCCTCGCACTTTTTCTCATTTTCTACGAATTCGAAAAAACAGTGAACTTGTCTACAACACTCTACCATCCAGTAAAAAAATCATAAAACTGGCAAAAAAAACTATATAATTCCAGCACAGAAACGTTTATGGCCCATATATTCAATGATATATGGAGGATGCAAAAGTCATATAACAGCCCAATAGAATATTTTCATGCAAAATTTTTTGGCGTTCCGTTCCTCCACAGTAATATCCACTTACAAGAGTATGAGCAGTTGTATACCTACATACGTTAGAACCAAATAGTCTTCTTGTGGGCTACACAGATTATTATTACAATGATAGGAGAGGTGCATATGTATTTCATACCTATGCATTCGTATTCGCGATGTTTCCTTTGATAGAGCTAAACGGATAATGGAGGCAACGATGGTTATACAACGCGACTACTGTTGGCCAAGAGATGGGTAGTTTACGACCAATGCGGAAAATAGCTTAGCATTATTTTTTCCTTGCTTTTCTCTCTCTCTCTCGACCATTTCAAAGTCAGTTCCAGCTGCAGCTCCAGCGAGTGTAACACTCGAAAAAATACTTTCGTTTATCTCCTCCTGCTGTTGGTGGCCGATCTCTTACTGAACTCACATGGGAAATATATGAGCGTAGCTTAAAAAACGGAGAAAAACCATGTTGCGGAGAAAGTAGAACGACTGGATGGATAGAGAAGAGCAAGAGCTAACCAGGCTCTATAGCATGGAGACATAATAGTAATAGAAAAGGAGTATGATATTATTGCAATAAGGGATTGTATTACCTTGATCGCTCGAGTGGGACGTTGACTCGATCGAGACGAACTCACTTCCGAGATCTGGAACGAGACAAGAAAAATTATACACATATATGGATGAATTCATAGCAGAAGCAGAATGTTGTTATTCTGGCGACTCTCGGTGTCGTTTTTATTATATACCTTTCATTTCATCCTACAGCAAAATGAAAAAAATAGTCAATGCTACTTCTCAAAATATATATAGGTACTAAACATATCTTTTGTGAAGAATACACAAACCTATAATAATGCTAACCATTACTATTACGTAAATATATACATGTGTGGGAAAGTGTATAAGCCCTACACAGTACTTTCAGTTCAACACTGACACTTAATATAATGCTAGCATTCGTTTCTTCCTTTTTTCTTCTCTAAACTTTATACTTCTGGCTTCTTTCCTTCTTTTCTTTTTCCATCGCCTTTTTTTCCTTTCAAAGATTAAGACAGGACGAAATAAATTGGTATTGCGTTTTTTTCACTCGTGAAATTGGAAAAACAAGCAAAAGGTGCTGGAGACTAATCTATCTTGTCCCTTCACAACATTCCTCCAACAAACCGCCGAAACACCAAAGACGCATAGATATAACTGTATACACAACACCATTCATCCTATGCCACATTGTAGACATTAAATGCTTTAAGAACTAAGAACTCTGGTATCACTGTATTCCTATTCTAGCTTAGGTACTAATGGTATAGGGGTAGAAAGCAAAACAGAAAGAGAGAGGACACGCTTATTGTCTATTTTCTATAGCCTCCAGTGCTGGATTGGTAGCTTTTACGTGTGAGGTTTTTTTCTACAGACTATGAACGTGTTGTTGCATTACATTTAGGTTCTCCTTGTATGTTTTGTACCCCTGTTATCTTTGAATACACTCGAGGCCTAGAACGAGACGGAAAATATACAAACACACGACATATATACATATATATTGGTCCACGATACAACTGGTGGTATAGTGTGGTGCATTGAGAAAGCTAACGTGAGATCAAAAGGCTTTTGTGATTACGTATTATTATTATCACTGCAGTCTAAAATATGTGTACTGCAGGACGTATAAGCGTAATGTGTACATTATGTGAGTCTTTATATTGCTTCTTTCCCGCTTTCACTCCTCCAAGCAAGTAAGGATTAAAGAACATTAGCTACTGAAAATATCGTTAATTTCCTTCACATCCACCAAAGTTGTCTTTCTAAGCGATGGGAAAAATGTGAAGAAATTTATTCCACAGCTCTGCAATCTATTCCATTCCAGTTAACAAAAGACAGACAAAAGAGAAGTGATATTAAACGCGTCTTAAGTACACTATGGCGCTTGAAAGGAGATGCTAGACGAATAATGGGAAGTTATACATATGTACACAATCAACGGAAAGACTGGGGGTAGGTGATCACTAATACAAACATTACAGAGAGCAGCTCGATGTGCCATGCCATCCTCATCATAACATCTTCCTGGAATTACATACTGAGTGAGAAAATAGGCCAAAGGGCCCATATAATTCAGGCGTGCTGTCATTCAGGAAATCGTTCAACCAGAAACTTGGAAAGGGACGACAAAAGACAGAGAGCAGGAAAAAAACGAGGAGAAAAAGAAAGAAGATAGCAAAATAGTATGTAAGAAAATGGAGAGAAAGAAAGAAAGCGAATCGATCATGTGTAATAAAGATATACAGAGACGCAAGCTTGTCCAATTTGCTATCCTCCATGAAATAGCGTCATTTATTTTTGCCCTGGGTGCTTTCACATGACGCTTTCTCTAAATTTTCTTTCATGAATAAACTTGTTATGGTATGAGTGTGCTACATTAGCCTCTTTCCTTGTTCGTTCCATTCGATTGCCTGTTATTACTGTTTCCATTTCACAATCATTCTACATTCTACATACAAGCCTAGCCTTACTTCCTCATATTGCCACAGGTCCTGCTCACCTAGAGCCAACAACTGCATTCGGTGCTTGTAATAATGGTGGCTTCATGAATTTTAACATGACGAAATGAACACTGAATTTTCTCTTGTTCGTTATTCTTCATAGCCATGGCCTCTTTTTCAGTTTCCTATTAGTTCTGTTGAGTAACAATGGTGTATTGTGTTTGAAACTTGTGTCCGGGCTACAAGGAAGAAGGAAGAATGCATGAATAAAATTCGGGTTGCCCTTTCAATAAGATATACACTTTCGATGCCAGTGCCAAAAAATCATGAGGTGCAGCCGTGCAACACTGCACCATTGTAAATTCAATTCGAATGCGGTGCACTGGAAAAAAAACTGGAACAAATCGGTTGGAACAGATCTTAAAGAATAACTTTTGTTTCCTGTAAATTCTGTCGAAATCGTGCATGTACTTGTACATTATATACTCTGCATGAGTATTTCAGTCTGATGAAATAAACTATTTCCGTTGTAGATATAAATTATGTATGTATTGAACAAGAATTACGAAATTGAAGTATTTTGCAATCTACAAATATAATATTCTAACATATAAATAGCGCTTCAATTTCAATGCTTCATTTCATTCCGGTACACTACGGTTCAATTATAATTTTATAATCTTGTGAAACTTTTGGTGTACTGTACTGATTCGTATGTGTTTATAATTTACTGGAAGAACTCGTCATTAATTAAGACAAACAAAAATGTTCCAAGTACTAGCTGAGTCGTGTGGGAGGTTCATTAAGCAAATGTCGACTCAAATGGAACAAGAATATGGAAAGAAACAAGCGAGTCGGATGAACCAGAAACTCTGAAACAGTTTCCTCAAAGTTCCTCTCTCCCATCCCAAAGCTGTGTAATACGTAAAACGCGTTCATTTACTATGTGTATTCTTCTTCCGGCTGTCGCTTTCAATTCAAATGTAAATACTTGCGTAAATGAAAAGGAACTCAATTTAGATTTTCCTTGTTCCAGTCAAAGAGATTTACGAGATATTTCATTCAGTGCGACGATAGCCAAACTGCCTCCTGCCTCCAAAAAAACTGAGTTCAATGGTAAATGAAGTTCAAAGCTAAAAGCGAAATGGAGAGATGTGAAGGAAAAACAATGCATTCAAACATGTATCTTATTACAAGAAAACAACCAACTTTCCAACTAAATGTTACGCCACGAATAAATAGATCTGGGGATTAACCTATTAGTTTCATGATTTTTAATTAGTCTTTCCGTTCATTTAATTTGTGAACTAAATTAGTAATGGTTCTCTTACTTTTAATGAATATCTTCATGAGAGAACAAGAAAATGAGAGCTTTCCATCTTGTTCCATTTAGTCACGCTATTCACTTATTTTCTTAACTATTACACTACTCCGTGTCAGAATTGTATTACAAGATTAACTGCTTCCAAGAAGTCAATAAAGCATAGGAAAGGAGTAGCAACAAAATTGCGGAATTGGAGATGATACATCTAGAAAGGAACAGTGATAGAAACTTATCTCGCATGTCAAGTTTATTTGTGTAATACAAGGCTTGTTAGCGTCGCTTCTTTCCACAAATAAATAAAACAATGTCTTCCTGTCAACCACAACAAAAAACATCCCCAATCTTCTCCGCACTCCTAATAAGATTGAGCAAGACAGCAGGAAAGGATGAGCAAAAGCACATAAAAAATTTGTTTAAATAAGAAATAGTGCGTTGGACTTCTCAGTGAATAAGTATGAAATACACTCTAACGAACAAACCTTTTTCTCCAAGCTATTATTATAGAAGGAGATAGTGAGAGAGGGAAAAGGAATTCCGGGCATGTACACACTTTGTACTTTTTTGCGGACCCCAAAACTGCTTACGTGAGTAGTGTACGCAACCGTAATAAAATATAAAAAATCCACCAAGTAGTATAACTCACATTCTACATTGTGACGGGAAAAGTAAAACACAAAGGCGACCCTAGAACAACACATACACTCTCTTTCTGTGAATAGCACTTAAATCATCAACAGTTTTTATTGTTTCCTTTTCTTTCAAGACAGGAGGGAAGCTATGACCGAGAGATGTAAAAAGTTTTACATGTCCTAAACAGACATACAATGCAATGGAATAACGATTTTCTGTGCTAATTTTTAAAGGAAGATAATTTTGCTAACAATGTAGAGAGATGTGGCTCAGTCAGTCGGTCATTACTTTTAAGCTACGTTTATGTCCTATAAGATGAATTTGCCTTATCTAGGGTACCTATATGCTATAGTAGTATCTCCTAATCTTTTCTTCGCCAACTGTTAGAAAAATGAGGTGCAATAAAACGATAAAAGCAAAAGACAAAAAGAATGTTTCTCCAGTTCTCATATTTTTCTTTGCTTGTGTCTCCTTTCTTTTGTAAACGCAAACGCAACAAAGTTGTTTATCTAATCCCATTTTTGCTTACCTCGACAAAGGCCGCCAGTACAATTTGCAGTCATAATATCTTTCCCTTGGCAGGGTCTTCCACCATTTGTAGGGGGTGGATTTGTACATGTTCGTCGCTTGTGATGCTTACAATCTGGGCCACAAATCGACCAGGAGGACCACGTTGACCACCGACCGTCAGTTGCTAGAAAAAAAACAGAGAAAAGGATCGTAAATACTAAGTTTTAAATTATATTGCTACAAAGCTATTAGGCAAGCCTCCAAGTTGGCTTTTTTGTGGATACTTTTTTTCTCGCAAAAAAACCAAGAACCTGATGGTAACTTTGTGAGTAAAGTAAAGTAACAAAAATTATATGGTTCAACGAGTATAAGATGATTCGAAACCCCTCATGTGTTGTGAACGAAATGGCTTTAGAGAAAAATTGCAAAGCTGAAACATCAACATCAACGCAGTATAAAACTAAAAGTATATGGTTTTACCGTGCTTAGCATAAAGCTAAAGTGTCTTTTTGTTAGATGATGTTTTCATGCTGTATAACATTATGAAACATTGCTAAAAAAGTGATAAATAAAACATTATTTACTCTTGGGAAACACAAACATAGTGCTTGTAACAACATTCACGCATAGATACTATACAAGTCTACAAGTTACATATATTTATAGCGAATATATAGTGAGCAAGTGTGCATTACTTATGCATGCTCGTTTTCATTGAAAACAAATGCGAATCTCTGGAAAAACATAGTCAACTGTTCCTTTCCTACAGAAAAAAACAGAGTTTGCATAATACAATCTTGGTATCTATAAGCCGCATCAACTTCCTTCCTGTTTCGCAAGATATGTTTATTGCTTCATACATTGACTTTATAGGGTTTAGCTCGTCCATTTTGGGTATGGAAAAAGGAAAAATAAGCTTTCACGCACACACAAGCAGAAGTCTCTTCCAGCAATAAAAATCAACGCATATTTTTTGCATACTTTTTGATAGTCTCTGTTTTTGTTTTTACGCACTGAGGTGGCAAGGAACGCAATGATAATTTTTGGTTAACCTCTTGAATTTATGTAATATCATCTGCATGATCCAGTTTGGTTTTCTTACACACTCATCCTTCCATGACATGTGCCCAAGACATCATGTGCCTGTGTCATTGCCAAAAGTCAAAATAAAGAACATGCTCTCTGATTGAGCGAGCTTTGCATATGAAATGAAGAGACTAAAAATTATTATTATAGATTATTTTTGCAAGGAACCTTTCAACATCATATATCAGATAAATATACGATACGTGCTGTACTGCAAACAGCATAAAATTTAATAGTATTGTAACCACCTACTCAATTTCTTGCCATTAAAAGTTGTAGAGAAGAAACGCAAATGTTTCGTGAGTAAACAGAGATAGCAGTTTCTGTGTAAATGTTTTTTGTTGATTTTTTTTTCAAGGAGAAAAGATACACAGAAGTCAGTCAAGTGTAGATAGTAAAGTTTTCTTTTTTCAAAATCAAGAGAGATTTGTGGCTTGCTTATTCAACTAAGTGCTTCTGCCTTCCCCAGATTTATACGTCATTATTGAAGAATGTGTTATTTTGCGGGATATAGGGAAGAATAATGTGGCAGATAGAAGTGTGGTTTGATAGAGCAAGCGAGAATTTTTACTTCCTTTCACACATATATACTGAATCAACATGCTTCTTACCTACTGCCAAAGGCGACAGCAAAAAATGTAATAATAGCAATGGAAGCAATGAGTCTTCCAGGAGGAGTTATTGAAATGAGGTAAAATATGTGTACTGCTATCGAATGAAGCGTTGGAAAACCTGAATTTCAAATGTCAGAAACACTGATGGGGGAATCCATTAGTTTAAAACTTATAAGGATTGCAGCCAAAAGTCATGATGTGGTTGGGTACGGGAGCCAAGAAGGACGGAAATGGGAAGACATACCGTCTAATACACTTGACTTGCTTCTCTGTGGAATAGTAAGTAATCAAATGCAAGAATACAAGAGATCTTCTCCACGTATTGATAAAATTGTAGTGGTTTCTGCATAATGAGAATTGATATTGATATAGTAGTAATATAATGTGTATCATTCTCAAATAGAGACAAATATCTTCCTCTACTACATCTGCTTTCTTGCATTTTACGAGAAACAAAGTCGACAGAGAGACATGTGAGAGGGGCACTTGGTTTGCTCCTTCTCCCAAGTTGATACCTAAGGAGCAGTAAAACAAGGCAACTGAGCGAGTAAATGAATTTTTCTTATAAATCTTGAGAAAATTTACGGCTTCATGCATCAGTTTTGGTGGCGGTTGTGCCACCATAACACTACCAAAACGTACACTTTCTACTAAACTACAATTTCCAGTTGCTAGTTGATGCAGCATGGGGTGCATTAAAACAGTACTCGAATCCCACTCTTCTTCCTCTCAACGGTGTTCTGGTATCTATCGACTTTTTTCCTTGAGAGTCAAGTGAAGAACACCAACGAGCCGAACTAACCGAAAATGCGAATACTTGTATCATGTAGCAATTTCTTATGTGCCATTACGCACTTCATGTAAAGATATATTTTCTCGTCGAATACTTTAGTGCAAGACTAATGGGCAAATGTTTCACTGTTTCGGAAGAAGACTCGAACTTGCAAATAAAACGTCTATGATGTTGCATAAGGGTTTCAATATACTGAAAGTACTTTTACTTCCATGTGCATCGCTTCATATCATTTTGTACTTGTATCTTTGACTCACCACACACACTCTCACGCACGAGATATGATCTTATGCTCATTTATACTGTGCTACACACACCAAGTGTCATGTAGTAGTGTCAATGGTGATTTAATTGGAGCCATATATTATAGAGAATTTTGAGATGAGAGGAGAAACAGTACATATCTGCTTGATAAGGACATGTGTGCATCTGGTTACGTAATAAACATTCGTAAAATAGCAGATGCCAAATGGCAAAAACAACTTGGGTGACCTCACGAGATCACGCCTGCCGTTAATAAATATCTTGATACAAGAAACTCCAACACATTACAAAACCACACGCATATTTTCCAGACCAAGATTATCGTGTTTAGAATACTGACAACTGTATATTCCCTTCTTTCTGGGAACTATCCTAACAATTTTTGGGTGTTTTTTATTTCACTTTTGAAACTTTTTTCATTTGTAAAGAATATCATTTTAGATTTACATTTGATTTCGTTCTCTCAATAGAAGATGTAGTGCAGAGGCATGTGAGAATGTGTGCGGAATTCATGATGCATGAATGGATACAAGCATATGTACGCACAAGGCAGACAGCAATATCTTATCATGGAATCGCAGGAAGGAATCTTCACTTGCTAAAAAATCCTGAAACGGCTCAACTGCCACGAATATCTCAGAAGGAGAAAAGCGAAAATCTTTTTTCCGTGGCAAGAAAATAAAAAGGTGTTGAAAGAAAAACAACACGGAAAAAAGTAGTTTCGGAATGGAAGAGACCGACATGTGTATAATGCTAATGTTAAATGCAATCCTCTTTCGCACGTTTTCTCAATCATCCTCATTCCACATGAATACAACAGGAGATCACAAAGATCCCCTGCAAAAATCCTCAATTCCAAATGCTCGCTTCATGCTTCCTCCATTCTATCATCGAATCACAACAAGAACCTTTTTATATTATATGGCGTGCTTTTCCCTTTCTTCACAATCTCAGGAGAAGGAATAGAGTAACCCCACACAATCGTGGTTTTCATAATACACCAAGCCAAAATAGGAAAACAACAGGAGCTATATCTACATCGAGTTACATAAACAGGTCTCAATCTCAATTCCCAAAGCATCTGTAGTACACCACTATCAGTCCAAACATGATGAAGATGATGATCATCATCATACGATGAAAGAACGTGTGTATGTGGTATTCAGTGCAAATGTACGAGAGCGACCATGGTCGAATTTTATTTTGATTTCTTTAAATAAGATGGAAAAGATGTCTTGCTGGGATGAGAAATAAAATAGAGACAAATATGAAACGATGAGATGAGAAGCTGGCGGTTTATGGTGCATACGCTCTCAAAATACGAAGAGGATTTTATGATTCCCAAGCAAAATCAAGGAGGACACAGGTATTTCAAGTATATTTTTAGGCGATTCGACAAAATTGTCACCGTAGTCTAGGGACAGTATATAGCAGTCTATACCATACCACTTTCCAGTGACAAACACAATGGAGACAAAAAACAGATCTCCCTCTGAAATTTTCAACTCAAACAAGTAAATAAAAAATCCAAGAGAAAAAATTGAGAAGGATGATGAGATGATGGTGGTGGTGCGGTTGTAAAAAAAGAAAGAGAAAAAGGACTCAAATCTCACTTGTCATTTTCACCCTATTTCAAGAACGACTACTTGATGAGAGCTGAGCTGTAAGTTAGTGGCCCACCATAAGTACTTTTTTTATACTATACACACAAAGTATAAATATACAGTGTTACATATAATGCGCAAGGGTTGAGTTTGATGCCTGATTTTGAAAAGTGAGAGGAAGAAAAACGGAAGACGGAGTTGCAATAAGAAGAGAATAAAAGTCCTCCAGAGAGGTTGCATTTTTTAGTCCTCAAGACTTTATTTTTATATATCAACACAAAACCGTTTGCTTTCTCTTCTCTTTGCCCAAGATTCTTATCTCCTCGAGTTTTTATACTTTTCAGGGCGAACGCAATCTATACCATACTCACACTAACTTTAAGAGAGATGTCAGAATGTTGTAGAAATAAAAAGGAGAGAACGGTAAGCAAAAGTAGATATGTGTGTGTGGATTCTGATTTTTGTGTTTCTACTGCAAAACGCATGCATCTGTGTACATACATGTGTGTGCGTGTGTGTTAGGTCCTTTAAATTGCATTGGATTGGAGGCAGCCCTACCATTTTTCATTTTCTTTTCTTTTGTTGTAAAGCCACACGGTTACGTGGAAAGATTGCGCTCATTCTGTGGATACTTCATATTCTTTCCTTTCCACATTTCCCATAAGTATTTGACTGCTCTTGCTTCGCCATCAAGTTGCTCGAAGCGATAGTATATATTTCGGATGTGGAATTGATGATAGAGACATTATTACATCTTGCTTGATAGAAAAAAAATACAATCGGAATATTTTCTCACATGCTGTGCTAGTATGTGCTTGTTGGAATAAAAGATTGTTCCGTAAAAGATCTTGTCACACAGTTCAGCTCAAGTTATAAACCGTACTGGCAAGCACTTCAACTATTACGACGCAGTATGATATAGTCAAGCACACACTCTCCGCTTTCCGTTAGTAATCTCCCAATAGACGTTCTTACATCGCATCGCAACGCGATTCTATTGTGTGTAGAAATCGTAATCATGCGAAACCCTCTCAAATCACTGAGTGTGTAATATACGATACGACTTAACTGGTTTCTTCAAATCATGAGAGAAAGCTCACAAAAGCAACATTACAAGCAAAAGTATATGATGCTGGCTGGAGTCTTACAATAACTATATGAGCTTTGCTTTTCTGGTTGTAACAACAACGGACACAAAAAAAGAAAAGTATTTTTTCACTTCAAGTTGAAAGTACAAATGGTACAAGTATCATAAATTGCTCACTTTTTCGCCAGCATTTTCCCTTTCAGAGAGACAGCATGTCAACAAGAGTGAAAACCAAAGAAAAGGAAATATGGCAAAATGCTCCTTATCTCTCATTGTAATCATCTTCATCGAGTGATACAATCTACGCTTCGAAACTCATCAAGAGGAAAACGACATTGCCAAAAAAAAAGTTATAAGATTTGGAAAGAGAAATAACCCACTTGTATCATTTTTCCCTTGTGAAATTGGCTACTTCCGCCACCACAATCGGATTGGCAATAAGAGTAATGCATGTCATTCGAATGAAGAATGCACACTAAGAGTCTTGTTCAAGCACCCTTTCCGCGAAAAAGCGAAAATCTGTCAAGCAGGACAATAAAGACAGAAAAATGAAGAAAATCAAAGGGTACTCCGCACCATAGATCAAATTGATAAATATACGAGAAAATATCTTTAGGTTCACGGGATGGCGACGGCGACATATCTAAATGTGGAAAAGGCAGAGATTAATCTGCTAGCAAACAAACATTTTCGCATTATCCCAACAAATGAGACATGAGTGGTGTGCGGAGGAGGGTGAAATACCTACAAACAGTCAGAGAAAGAATCTTTATAATGACGCCCTCGCTCACTAGAAACTAGAAATGAAACGGAAAGAGACAGTGTGTGTACTACAACGAAGCTGATAATGTGATGTGTGATGGGATGAAATGACAAAGAAATATCTTCCAACATCAAATATCCAATAACTACATTCGTTTTGTGGAAACGCTCATCTCTACAATCAAATGGTGAAATATCCAACGGACACAAAAGCATTTTATACAAATTGGAACTGGAAATAGAACTGAATGAAGAGAAAGTTGTGATGTGATGATGTGGGTGACAGAACAAGATCACGGCCGATATATACACATTGTTTCTATTCCAGAATCTCAACTCTAGTCACGTCCCTTGTTTACTCATGATGGTATGAGTCAGTAATTTGAAGTTAAAAGGTTTACACTTAGCAAATCTAACTGCAAGATAAATCTATTATGCTGACAGTCCGTGTAGTGAGGATGCTCTAGATTGTATCATAATATGTACCATCACTATCACACACAAATTGTCCCCTCTTTCCTTCCATCAACCTGCACGTTCCTCATTTTTTTTGTCCCATTGGCACGCAACGGGAGTTCATGGAATATTGGGATAAATCTCTGCTTGCATGCCACAGCAGTAGAGTGTCGTCTCATAGAATTCCAAACATTACATGATGTACAAGCGAGCTGGTTTTGATTATAGGTTTGTGTTGGATGGTAGTCACCCACTTCGCGGGTAATAATATTCCTCGTTTCTCTATTTGTGCTGTGCCTTTCGTACGAGGTCCATGGAAGAAGAGGGGGTTTGAGTAATGCTCGTTAGACATAAGGCATCCATGTAAAGCTGATTATCAGATCAGTGGCAAGAGGAGGAAGGAAGAGAAGAAATGGGAATCGAACGAGATCTAAATATGTACATTAATAGGAATCAAAATTGAGCGGGGATTGAATTGAAATACAATAGAATAGTGACGGGAAAGAGAGGATGGCATAGTGGAGGGTTAAATTCTTCTACTACCAGAAAAAACTCATATAATAGATTGTCAATGCCGACGGAGAGCACTGACTACTACTTCCCTACTTCAATCAGAATAGATTTGCAGTGTATGATAAAATGTTGGTGCCCGTAGTAGTTGTTACTGCAACTCCAAAAGAATTAAAGAAATAGAGCCCAGTTGCTCATACTATACTGCTCATTGGAGAGAAAGTGCACTGAAGAAGAAGTATACATACTTATATGTATACGCGATAAGAATGCGTGCCGGTGACTAAGACAAGTTGTCAGGGAGGGGCTATCGTTTGAAGTAGTCGGTAGGGGTACGTATGAAGTATTTTTGCCTCTTGAACAGGGTGTGTGAGTGTAAAGAAGGTATATAGAGGGAAATAGTATTTGCATCAAGTCATAGTCATGACTGCTGTGAATTCAATTGAATGAATTTCAATTTTCTACATTCTCCTTTCTTTTCCTTTCTCTTTGAATGTACGCCTTTTCTCGTTCGTTGGTCGCAATCCACTAATCTGTATGCATGCATCAAAATTTTCTGAAAGGGCAAAAATCAAAGAATTGAGGATTGCACAAGCCTTTTGTTCAACTAAAAATAATCGCTTTTACTCTTACAACGTGTGCATAGCGATATACACTATTTACATTCAGTCTTGCTATTCTATTCACTATCTTTGTATGAAGGAAGGAGAGGAAAAGACGCAGTTTGCATATAATATTCTTTCTGAGCTGAGCTCCCCTTTAGGTTTGTTCACTCATCATGCTTGATTTCCCACTGTTCAGGAACGACAATGCATTGTATAAAGTGTGTAATACTAACTGCTACTACCACCACTACTACTACAAGCCACTTAAGTTAGACGCTCACAGATTATGAGTGAAAGTGAGTTCGTGCTCTCATCTTGGAACAAGAGTCCTGTTTTTTTTCTTTCCGAGCTTTTCACTTCCCGCTCAGAGCAACTATGCTCATTTGTCACCAATTGGCTTTGACATTTGAGACGGTGACTAGCATTCATTTCTTTATTTGATTAGTGAGTCATTCCTGACATGTAATACCAATCGCAAACATTTGGATACAGATTATGTTACTATACAATGGATGGCTTCGTGGGAGGGTGTATATGGTGTACAAATAGAGTTCAGTGTTTATCAACTAGCATGACTAAACTCTAAACTGAAATCAATTATTTTAGCTATACTTTCAACTTTTGAAAAGATAATTAATAATAATTTTAGAATGAGTAAACATGTGGATTTTTTTAGCATTTGGATGTAATGTAGCCTAAAATTGAGTGGATTAAAAAAACTTTTACCAAATCAAAAACTTTCCACTCATTCCTCCTAAGCTTTCGCCATTTCACTTTGTATCGCGGCACAAAAAAAACGGCATGAAAAGATTCGATGGATTCAATACGGGAAAGTGTGCCATTCTTTTCTGTCGTCATCGGCATTTTCTCAACACCACTAACGCTCCATGCTATCGTGTCCCAGCATCTACGAGTGTAGTTTACTCAGCCAACACTCATACTTTAGAATTCCTATCTATACAGTTTTGTAAGAATGGGAGTAAGTATGACGAAAGAAACCCTGGGGACAAAAGTGGAAGGAAAAGAAAAACTAAGCCAAACTTCTTTACTTAACCCAACCACCATCATCATACTCTTCTAGCAGATACAGGAAATAAATGGGAGCCAGCATTCTTAACAGTTGGAAATGGCAAACAGTAGCAAAATTCCTCTTGTAGTTGTAACACTATATATATAAATAATGATATTACAAAAGTTCCAGCTTGAGCTAGTGTGTCTCCGAATCCGACTGACGGTAACGAATGGGAGAGGATGCCAGGGATCATGGAACGAGTCATATGACGTGTGGTCCTGGCTTCCGGGTGAGAGAATAACTAAAAGCATGTTAGCATCACTTGCTCGCTTCCTCATCCTTGAAAAAAATGTTTTCGTCTTTGTATAATAAATTTATATGATGTTCATTTTGTTGTAGTATTTCGTAATATTACATACAAAAAAAGATGATATGATGATGGTGTTGTCTGTCTGCTGAGGATTTAAATGTAACGAGCGATATATATACTGCAATATGTACACAAACATATTACATGCTCAGGAGACAGAAACGAATGGAATCATTGAAAAAAATAGAAATGGAAAAATTTGAGCACAAATTGTATAATGGAGGTCCTTATTTTTCATGTTTTTATGGAAGCCCTTACAATATACTTGTTCTACAAGAAAGATGCCAGCCGCCCGCAGGTCTTACTGGAGATCTTAAGGAAATATGGAAATGAAATATATTCCGACACAGTTTTTTTGCAACCATGTTTGCTTCCACTTTTACACATAACTCATCATAGCATAGTGTGCAAAGTTGAGACAGAAGGAAGGCATCAAGATGAAAGGATGAGATTGAGTAAAAGAAATGTGTTTGTGGAAAAAGAGCCGACGCAGATTTCACAAGGAATTTTTGCAGCA
>JAANSM010001325.1:0-19359 GCA_036850725.1 Orchesella villosa | reverse complement strand
ACGTGAAAGCAAGGAAAACAAGAATTGCTGTACTGCAGAGTTTTAGGTTTAGGTCATTCCATTTAACAGATTATTATGTAACACGGCACCAGAATCACGTTCAATCGGAATAGAAAGGCATGGCATAAAATTGAGAAACTTTGTATCAAGAAGGACAATAAGAAATCAAAACTATATTAAAGCAAGGATGGATGCATGATACATCAAACGATATGATTTACACATGAAATCCAAAAGGGAAATTGGAAATAAAAGATTGGCAAGTATAAACTCTATACATATTCGTTAGATCGTTAGTCGTTGTCGACTACACACTTATATCACATCTTCCTTCACTGTTTTTACACTCTCAATGCTTATGATGATGATGATGATGATGGGAATGAAATGTGAAGAAGCGCACGGCCAGCAGCAGTCTGCCACCATGCTAGCAGTTGCACACATGCCTTATTATGTGCTGGCTGACACTGCATGACAGAACGTCTGCTCTCCTGCTAAATATAATACATATATAAACATCTCCTACTTCAGTTAGTCACAGGGAAATGCATGTTGATAGGAAAAGAAGAGGAGGAAACTTTATGAAGAAAAGTCTAGCTAAATGTATAACTGAATAAGTGAGTGAGGCGCAAAAGATATTTGACAAGATAAGCAGTTCCGGCTGAATCAATTGATAAGGATTTCGAGAGAAGGATTTCAGTCAACATTTTGCTTGCTTCCTATTCCCAGCATGGCATGTTAGTATTTATACAAACATATAACAGTGTAATAAAGTTGCAAAGGGTTGCCCCGATATGCGATATGCACTATACAAACTATTATTATGTGCATCAGTGTGTAAGTATCTTGGAGATAGGCTCATACATTAAACATTGATTTTCCTCTGTGTGCCACGATGATACCATAATGTACAGCTTTTAATGCATTCAGTAAAAGATGGGCACATAATGTAGAGAAAGATTACACTCATTCAGCCCCAGTCAATCAGACAGTTTGGGCTGACATAACTTGATTTCCTACACACTATATCGCGTAAATAAATATGATATGTTAAGTTAACCCTTATGCTATATGCAGTTGTTGAGAATACGATGCATCTATAACTAAATGCTGTACAAACACACATGGATCTAGAAATAATGAAATGATAGGAAATCCAATGCATTTCCCAACCAAGTAAAAGCTCCTCCATTACCTCATATGTATATAAGTATACCACAAATATACCAATTTTGGTGCAGATCCCCAGCTGAAATTGAAATTGAACTCTTAAATTGAATATGTTCCCTGTCATTCGTCTAGATTTATGACATGACAATCCAAAACCAAGTGGAGTCATGAAGACTCTGTTCCTTCTCTTTTTACTTATTTTGAGTTGCTTGTGACTTGTCTTTATCTACTCAATCAGAAAGTAATACAAATATATTTCATAAAATCAATTGCGTGTGTATGTGCACACGCGTATATGTAGAAAGAACCTTATGTGTTTCACTTCTCAAGGAGAAAAGAAAGGGAAACTTTTAAGGAGTAAAATTTGTTTTCACCTTATTTAATTTATGCATATTAATGTGCTCAGAAGTGCATTGCATAATATTGCATGACATCCTATATATACTAAAACTAAAATATTTCACGAGGCTACTGAAATGGAGCAAGGTTTTTTATTCGCAGTTTTTTTGAGCTCATTGCCTGGCTCGTGGACGTGGATGAACAAAAAACACGATTTAGAAATTATTATGATGGTGTATAATGTATGAATGAACGAATTTACCTTTTTTCCGCTTTGTTTTTAATGGTGAGGGTTGGGAGCTGGGGATCTTCATTATTTACCAGTTCTAAATCGTAAAGCACCCTGTGCTCCATACCTAATTCAAATTCAACCATATATACCTATAAGTACGTATATATATAGTACGAATATTTTCAAGTTCGCTTCGCTTATTCCTGTGATATGATGCACGTACTTAGTTTTGAAAAGAGCTGTAGTAGCAAGTAGTACATCATCATGTATATTTTGTTCGTATATATATGTTTTAAGAGTGAGAGTTAGAGGGAAAGGGGAAGAACAACAGAAGAGTTGAGTCCAAAAACTCTGAGAAAATGTGCCCTTCTGGATACTATTACCACTGCAATAATAGAGCTTTTGCGTGATATACTCCCAAGATATGAGCTCATATTTATCTATACATTCACATACAATACATTATACATTTTACAATGAGAATGTACAGCTTGTATTCTCGTGAAGTGGAAGAGGTAATGTAGTGCAGCAGTCACTGTCCCTTTTTCTCTGCTTTTGCTGCTCTCTCTCTCTCTCTCTCTCTCTCTTTCTGCCTGGTTTTCCCCGTATCTGAAACATTGTCTTATCTGTAGTTTCCAGACCAAGCTTTTATCATCCATCCAATAGGCTAGCTATCTTCAATTTATCTTTATTTTGCAGACTTTTCCTTATCGTGCAGTCATTAGAATATCTTAATATCCATCCGACTCGGAGCCAAACAGAAGTGAACAGATAACCGTTTTCCCCATCTCTGCCAAGCCTTTACTTTACACACACTGTTTCGTGCTATGCATGCTTCTCTCTTTTTCTATGATGTTGATGATGATGACGACGATGAGTCGACGACTGACTGCTCTCTGTTGACTATTCATTTTTTTTAGAAATGGGAAATGAACAACGGGAAACGCAAAAACAGAGGAATATTACCTGTTATTCTTTTCTTTACATCGTTTTCAACTTTATTTCTCTCATGTGAGTTATGCAATGCTGGTGACGTACGTTTTACGGGATGTGTTCCAGATTTGCGTGAGTGCAATAAAAATGCTTTATGAAATCCATGTTATAAACCATATAGCTTGAAACAATAATTTGGTGGGACTTCCAGGGCATCCGTATCGGATTGACGACGATGAGTCGACGACTGACTGCTCTCTGTTGACTATTCATTTTTTTAGAAATGGGAAATGAACAACGGGAAACGCAAAAACAGAGGAATATTACCTGTTATTCTTTTCTTTACATCGTTTTCAACTTTATTTCTCTCATGTGAATTATGCAATGCTGGTGACGTATACGCTTTACGGGATGTGCTCCAGATTTGCGTGAGTGTAATAAAAATGCTTTATGAAATGCATGTTATAAACCATATAGCTTGAAACAATAATTTGGTGGGACTTCCAGGGCATCCGTATCGGATCGATCTTTTTTTTACGGAAATAAGCTTCAAATGAACAAGCTTTTGGCATCCAATGCTTATTTTCAACGAATGTCATAAAGTATTTAAATTTACTTTTAATTATACGACGACAATTTATATGCTGTTTTACATCCAACACAAACTATGTCAACTTAATCAATTCATCGTCAGAGCTTTCAGAATATTATTCCAATTTATCTTGTTTTTCTTCTTCTGCGGAACATCGTGGTAAAGACGACTAGACAATCTAACATTTTTATCATTTTTCTGTCTTATTTTTTTCTGCTTCCTCTTTATCAAGTTTTCTGTTTGCTATCATTATGTTACATCATCTTATACAGTCATGCTTATCCGTTACATTCACCGTCTTTACTCATAATGCACAATTTATATAAACTTTGAATATATATAAGTGCCATGCATGAAAGACAAACAGAGCTATATAGTAAGTATATTATTATCGTTTCCAAACTATCAAACGAAAACCAGATCAGCAGAGCACCGAAGAATACATTTCATACATGCCTAAAAATATACCATAAGTACATACACTTATGAATGTACATGGCGCTGCTGCATTGGTTTCTGTTCAAGAAAAGATAAAACAAGATAAGAAAGCTCTTCATCTGCCGAAGAGAAGACTGATGGTGGCACGACGTACGAAGTGGCCACAGCAAAAACAGAAATCTATACATATATGTACATGCCTTTCCCTCCAGCAGCCTACTACTAGGAAGAGTACAGAGAGAGAGAGAGCTTTTTATTGTAATATTATCATATAATATGAAAGATGATATTTTGATGAAGAGGACGCAAACAGAAGAAGAGAAATGGGGTAGAGCAAAAAACGAAGCTAGAGAGAGAGCTTTACACCACGCATTTCCATCACTGCTACTTCTGCTATCATCGATCTGAGAAAAGAGGAAAGATTTTTAGTGTGTGTGTGTGTATGTAGGAATCTCGCTATCTCTACACCACTTCTTGTCTTCTTGACAATATCAGACATCATCAGTAAGTAGTAGGCTAGGCAAGGCAGCAAACACAATCAGCAGCACAGCATTGTGTACTTACTTTACTTGCTCATGTCCGTCCATATCGCATCAACCGAAGAAGAAGTTAGTAATGTAGTACATCGCAGCAGAAGGACCAAACCAAACACACAATCCTGATAGCAGAAGAGGAGCACCAGTGGAGGAGCTTGCATAGCAATGCATATTCTCTCCTTTCAAAATGACTTGATGTGGCCATATGCATGAATAATGTTCGTAAGAGGCTCAAGAGTAACAAGAGTAAGAAAACACAAGGATGGACGTAAGTAGTGCAGAAGGACAGAGCAAGAGAGAGAGAGAGAGAGAGCTAAGACGGAGAGGAAAAAGAAGAGCAGGAGAAGCAGCAGTAAGAGCAAACGGATGGACGGACGAGAGGAACCAAAGTAGATATCTGAGTGTGTCGAGGAAACGCAACGAAAACTGAGGAATGAGATATGGTTTGTTGATAATGTGATATAAATGCTCCAAAAAGTAAGTACGAAAGATGATGAAGAAAGCACTAGTTTATAACGAGTAATGCAAGATTGTAAGTAAATATAGTTAGCCCTACTCACTCCTCCACTATCTTTTATATATTATAATACTTCTTTCACAATGTTCTCTTTTCTCTATCAGTTTCATATCTCTGTCTTTGCCCCACTACATTACATAACATGAAATATATGGCATAACCGATATAGTTATGGTATTATCGTCATCCTTCTCGTCATCATCATCATCATCAAGCTGATGGCTCTGCATACAATATTATGTAGAAGCTCTCTGGATATATATAAGAAACAAGTTATGAATCTACATTCATTTCATTATATATCAATATACAATGACGGGAATAGACTAAAAAGTAATAAGTTGCGACTCTCTAGATTACAATAAAGAAAATGGATCGAATCTCCTCATCTATGAAGGAAAAGGGAAAAGACGAGAAGAAGAGAAAGCATGCATCAAGAAAGAGCATCTAAAGCACACAAAAAGCAGAAAAGCTTCCCTCTTTTCTTTTGCAAGCAGCACACATCAGCAGCAGCTGGATGGATGGATGGATGAAAATCAGTTCAAGATGCACTACAAGATTTCTCCCTTTTTCCATATCATTGAAGTTAGTGAAGCGAGTGAATGCCAGTCTGCATACATACATTTCATCATAGTCTAAATACGTGTCTNTGAAGTTAGTGAAGCGAGTGAATGCCAGTCTGCATACATACATTTCATCATAGTCTAAATACGTGTCTATATTATGCAGAGACAGACACATTTCTGCTTCCCTCACCACCATCAAAGTATGGAAATGGAGAATTAAGAAGGAGGGGAAATAAATAGAAGGTATAAAGTACACGTATATTATGGATAGTTTAATGGGTCTTTATTATCGGAGAAAATTTTTGTCTTTCTTTTTTAATGCACAGTATTTCACTCTAATTTTCATATTCCTTTTCTTCAATATTTTTTGCTTGCGAGATGCACAGATGCATAATTACAGCCAGCTTCCTTTTCTTTTCCTGATTAGCAAAGGAGTGTGGGTCTTGTTAAAGTTAAAATGTACGACGATATATCTATGCTTCTTTTCTATATTGATGTATGAAGCTATATGAATGAGGTGAGCATTTTCATGGAAAAGATGATGATGAGGGGAGTTTCATATTTTATGAGATTATAGTGTAATATTCAAGAATTCATTTGGGCAATGGAATATATACATATCTAAGTACTAACTTTCTTATGTGAATATACTGATTACGATTACATGCATAAAATTGTCAGGGTGTAGCAGATCCCTAAGGGGTTTTTGAACGATCGATTCGTGTTAATGAACGCTCTTCTCCTTATCTTGATAGACATACATAGATTAGAGAAATGGAAAAATCAATACGATTGACGATTGTCGAATTCTTGTTTTCGTTCTTATTCATGGTTATGTGCTATATGATATATGTTTGATTTTAAATCGTTATTTCAATCTGGAAAAATCAATATCGTTCCACCACGATAAGATATCTATTAACGAATAAAACTTCAATAAAAAACATTATTTAAGAAAGGAATTCCATTCATAGTTGAAGTTTAGTAAATGAGCTATGAGGAACTAAAACTTACTGAGTTATAAAAAAGAAAACAAACTGCAAGTCATATCGTTCGTATGAGCATATGAGAATATGGAAAGGGCAGAAAAAAAATCACATGAAATTGTGGTATGCTGATTATTTCATGCTATATGTGATAAAGAATCATTCTTCCCTATCGTGAAATGTGATATGACAAAGTCATATGACAAGTGAGTCAACCTTAACTAAAGAAGGAAAAAATGCCGGATCACAACACGATCACAGAGAATCATGCATGAACCTTGATGAATGTCATGCATTTACATGCTAATAATAACGATTAAACTTGATGCTACAAAGATTGATACAAAGAATTCCCTGTGTTTGTGACTATAAAGAGTGAAAGTAATTGTAGCGCTGGTGGCTGCTAACCTTGTTGGTCCTTAGCTGGAATTGATTTTATTATGAGATGCGATGATATACTTAATATTAGCTATATACTGAGCTATTGCTGTATATGCATATTTTTTCTACTCCATTCATACCCTACCTTTTTATACAAATGTTCTGAATGAGGAATGAGTTCACGAAAAGTCAGTGTCATTTTTGTCACTCGTTGAGAAACTGATACGTACATTCATTCCAACAAGGATGTTCTGCATTCGACTACACACAACAAATAGAAATCAGATAGAGATGGTTAAAGATTACAGAGTCAGTATGTGGTTGAAGAGGTTCATAACCTCCACAGGTCATCGTCTCACTAGTCATAACATTATGTATATCTACGTAATTTTTAATGTTATGCCATTTGCAGCAAAGAGATAAAGATAGCAGCAATCAGTGATATATTCACATTTTGCGTACCTACCTACCTAAACATTTTATCTTGTCTTATCACCGCTCACGATCCAAAAGTAACGATTTTTTGAACTTGAGTATTTTGCCTTTGCTTGCATGTATTTATATACATTGTGGATTATAAAAAGTCACTGGGTATATGTGTGTGTCATCCATGACTGTCTGTTTAGTTTGTCAAGTGATCAGTTTTGCGAGACAGCGAGAACGTGGACGAATTTAGTACATGAATTAAGAGTGCATATTCAAGAGATAGCGTGCAATCATGATGTCACATCATGACGAATGGCGAGTGATATAATATTATGACTGCACAGTCTCCGAAAAATGACCTAAAGAAAGCCATGCTTTGAAACTATAATTTTAAGAGTTCATATTTGTTCCATAGATGGGCTAGTATTTTGATGAACTATGCGAATGTACATTTTTATAATTAACTAAAATTTTCCATCATGATATAATTCTGAGTTAAAACAACTTAAAACAGCAAAATAACGGCATCACTCACGAGTATTGGCCATTGGCTTTAAAGCTGGAAATGAGTACGTTTTTACTATGCTCTCCTTGTGCATATGATATTATGATGATACATTATGAATGAGGTTTCAATGATAGGCCAAAAATGAATCTGTAATGATATTACATGATCTTATCATCACACTTGCTTTTCTCGTCTCCGCTTCTCTTAACTAACACATCATCATATATTATTATTATTTTTGTTTGCTATCTCACATCTCTCCTCACCCAACAGCTATATAGAGCTCTGAGATGAGAACATATATAAACGAATAGGCCACATCACATCTCACATCACCTTTTTACTATTTCACTTGGAGTGCATCTTGGGCCACATTCTTTTCATCTGTGTTTGCAAAACCTATGATCATCTTTGTACAATAAGGCATCTCTTTCCGAATGAGATCATTTCTATGCAAACATTAAATATCCGTTTGATGATAAGAAATGGTGAGGTTGTGGAAAATAGGTATTATTTCTACACTCAAGGTGATGGGATCATCATGCTTGTTATCATTATTGTCATCATCACAAACAAAAATTGAAGATGATAGTTGAAGTAAATAACAGACATGAACACTTTTTTTTTGAGGTTTCAGCCTAGCTCACATCATTTCTGTGAGCTTTCAAACACTGTACGACTGTACCATCATCTCATGATAGATTCACAGACATATAAAGTTGCCGTCACTATCTGTCTACTTTACTATTTATGCACACATCAGACATATATAAGAAATGTATTATGCATAAACATGATGTAGGTATGCACTCATCATTTTATGAAAACAAGTGATAAAATTACGATTAGTACTTTTCCTTCTTATCGTCTGTTAGTTTTTAACAAGAATAGTTGATTACAGAGCAATGTAATGTGATTAAACTTGAAGATGTTTGGCATTTTTTAAATTATTCTGAGTGCCCATGTATGGAAGAATAGCGCACATTGTTAGTAACATGTAATTTCATCTTCAATTCTATCTCGACTTGTGTTCTATTTTCTTTTACATTGTAAGACCTGGAACGGAAAGTACTCATGATCAGCATCAGATGATGGAATATAAGATGATGTATCTAGTTGTGCTTATGATATACTGCACATTAAGGGGAACACAAATATATCAAAATAAATTCGATTGAAATGCTAGATGTGAGTTACAGAAATACTTTGGCTCACCTTTACGAACTAAAGAGTAAAAAATTGTTGTTATACATAACGACAGCTCGTACTTTTCAAAACAGATAGCACAAAATATGGCCAATTAATGTGTAAATTAAATCATTTTATGTATATTTTGTATGGTACGGCTGTAGGCAAAGTGTATAAGGTATTACTGCATTTCGTGAAGGTCAAAGATACCATCGATTTATAACAAAGATATGAAACGGATTATTCTAGGACAAGAACCATATCAATCAAGTAAACCTTGTAACGCCAGATTTGCAAAATTCTTAGGAATCTCACCTGTCAGCAAATGAGTCAAAGCACTCGCAGGGTGAATACAAATTACAAATACGTTTAAATGTGTGCTCAAGACGAGGTGTAGAAATTAAAATCGTGAACATTTCCAAATTTCATGGAAATTCATGGTCATGTCATGTCACATCTGGTAACATCACATCATTTGCCTTATCACATCTCCGGAGAGAGAATCCATCCTTGGAGTAGAAATTAAAATCGTGAACATTTCCAAATTTCATGGAAATTCATGGTCATGTCATGTCACATCTGGTAACATCACATCATTTGCCTTATCACATCTCCGGAGAGAGAATCCATCCTTATTAGGGGTTTTAAGGTACACTTTACAAACAATTTAAGTCTGATGAAGATCATTATGTAGAATATCCATTTTGAATCCATTCAATCGTAATCTGACATGCTTTTAGTGGTATTGGTGGGAGATGCTGAGCTATATCAAAGTGAAGAGGAGTGAGAGAACGAAATTTTATCAGTATCTCCCCTCTTTTACCTCACAAACAACAAGTGCATGAATACGACATAATATTATATACAAGTACAAAGTCATTTCTTTATCGGACATTATGGTCAAAATCTTGAAGGTGACAAACGCAAATAGCCAAAAGCCATTAGGATGATAAAAAAAGACTCTTTATGCGCCAAGATCTCTCTGTGATGTTATTCCTGTTAGTTTTTTCTTCTTCTTTAGGCAATCATAACACACCTTACTTATTTCATCAACGAGGTTAGATTAGGAGTAGAAAGGCCTTACTTGTATTCCTATTGTTCACACACACAAATATACTCACGTCATCAACATACATCTTGTTCGGCTCTTATCAATTTTAATCAAATCACACACACCACATTAGTTATTATGTATATTAGTGTATGTACCCCGTGTAAATAATGGTCTTGTACAAATTCCTTCGTAAAAAGTATCCCTGAAGATCAATTCAGTTTATCCGCCATCTCATCCACTGCACATAAGTATATATATATGAGACGGTTTTCATTTATCTACATTAATTTACCTTTACCAGCCAATATTTTTATAAAAGTACAGACAAAAGCATTTTCTTCGTTTCTGCCAATCTTCAATCTTGCAGACACCATATTGATAATGTGCACTTAAAGCTTCTTGATATTTTAGTGATTTTAGCTGAAAGCATAGTTTAGTTAATTTTGATTCAGATTCGACAAAAAACATCATCATCACCAACATCATATACTAAAACCTCGCTTTAGATCACAAAGAATGTTATTTTTCTCATGAGGTCAGATATTTATTTTCAACAGCACAATAACAGTTTTTTTGAATTGAGTAATGCATACCAAATAGTTGAAGCTATCAGTAGTAGCGCTTGCTCTGATAATGATATAGCACAATCAAAAGGCGAAGCAAATGCACGTTTTAAAAGCGTCATGGTGGATATCAAAATGAAAATCATTTTCTATTTGTAGTTGAAGCTCTTAATATTCAAATAGTTGTGTAATACTAAAAGTATATATATATTAGCATCAACACATTTCAGTACTTGAAGTAATGGGATACGAGTTCTGCTAATGTTTATTGCTACCTTCAAATCGTCTGATATCGTCGTCATCATCATCATCATTCCCCATCTGAATCGGGCAAAAAGGGAGATGTAAAATATATACCTTGATGGAATACATTCGATATGATGGTGATGGCAGAAGGCAGAAGAAGGGGGAGCAAATGACTGACTGATTTCTGAAGCTTACAAAACTGCCACTTGTTTCTCCCATTAGCATCACGAAGAAAGAGCCATGCACCTCACTACTCAGTCTTATCACAATGAAAATCAGCAATAATCAGAGAAATACCATCAGTATGTTAGAGCGTAAATAGTCTTGAGTAAAAAGGCATTAACAATGAATCCAAAGAGTTGAAATTTGCATTCTTCCTCCATGCGTCAATTTTTTCTGAGTAGGGTGAACAATATAAGCAAAATGGTGTGGGGTGCTCAATACATTTTTACTGATCAGATCAACATTTTTAGTTTTTCTGATACTTCTCGATTTGTAAGTAAAATCATGATCCTTACAAGGTCAAACTGGTTATGCTCTTTCAGCTACCCTCAATTTACTGACAAACAAAATTGCATTGGTTTCATTACAAGATGAAACTTCACATTGGCATGCTGTCGCAGGAATGTGTAACGAGAAATAAAAATGAGTTTAAAATGTGTTGCAAAAAAAAAATTCTGTCGCACGCTGCAATTCTTGGAAATTAGGAAAATGTTTCTCATATATGCAAACTGAAATTCCAAAAGAAAACAATAACCTACGGCCTATATATCTTTTACATGCACCATAAAAGAAATAAGGAATAATCGATTAGTAGAACAACAGGAAGACAGTTTCAAAATGTTCTTAAAGAAGCAATATAGAACAACAGTAACAAGTAACATAACACTCCATTTTACCTCTATATTGTATGCATTTGTAGAGGTATAATGCTAACATAACACCCTTCCTCTTCAATATATGAACGTTAGTTGACGTTATTACAGCACAAAATTACTACTCCTGCTAGTAACAACCACGGCTCCCGCTGCTGGGGCTCGTTGTTGATGTGTATTGCCACCAATGTAGTGTGCTTCTACATGTTTTATCACTCAAGAAGCATGATAATATGAGAGTAGTATAGCATGGCAAAGAATGTTGTTCCTAAAATGTGTAGAAGAATGGAAGAGACGAAGAGCGATTTCCTCCTTATCACTCCCATCTGGAATGGAATATTTGATAAGAATCTTCATTAATTCTAAGAAAGAGACAGCTGTGTAAGAAATGAGGGTCTTATCACTTCCTAGGCATCTTCTGCTGAGTTCTCTATCAATAGATCCCATCTAAGATGTCTCTCAAGAAAAAAGCCCTTGCTTTTAACTTTTTTCCTTTTATACGCTTCTCTCTCTATGTATGTGTGTAATGTACGTACGCTACTCTCAATTTTTGTGTAAACCAAGCTTGCGCACTAATGTGTAGCTGAACAATTTAGTGAGCAATATATATAATAATAGTAATGTAATGGTGTATCTCTATCTATTTCATAAAGTATCGGCATCGTGTATTGACATTGATCCAAGAATAATTTCTGGAAAATGAGGAATTCAAGCACGATTTCGTGTTGGGAGTTTAATAAATGCATAAGACTTTGTGAGTAGCCATACAACAGCTACTATATATACTCCTCCACCTGCAGAATATCCCTATTGAATAAAGCAAGCGAGCTTAAGAAAAGTTGAAGCAATGGGCGCATTATAATAATCGCAACTCTTTCTTTGTGATATTTCTTGAGTCGAAAAACTGGTAAACAATAAATTCACCTCTTTATTCATAATTGAAGCTGTGAATTTTAACCCAACTCCAATTTAAATTATAAAGAATATAAGAATTTAATAAGAGCAGCACTGCACCTGCTTAAAAAGTAGTGATATATTATATTTGTAATTTTGTAGTAGTAGGTAGCAAGTCATAATTGTGCAATATCCAAAATTCTAACTCCAACTGGGTTTCTGTATGTATTACCGACATTCTCTTTATCTTGCTCCTGCAGAAATATAATTGAGTTATAATCTAAATTACACATAATTTGAGCGCGTATGGTATATGTATTATTGGCTGTATCCCAATTTTAGTTTTTTTGATGAACCTGCAAAGTATGTATAATTTATCAAGGAGGCTCATCAAAAAACCCATCCGGTTCATGAAGCTACAAAAATTGAAATTGAGGTAAGAAAGAAAATAATCACACTATAATAATAACATATTTTGAAATCTAAGTCGGAACATTTTTTTTGTGATGAGTGTCCTTAAATGCTGAGTAAAAGGGTGAAATTTTCTCGTATCTGATGACAAAATAGTTTGCATTGGTTTCTCGGTTCTCCTCATAATTTACCAGAATGGCAATCATAATTATGGCTATTTGGAGGCGAGGGGTAATACATGAAACATTTCAAAACAACACCGCACTTAGTGGCAGGCACTACCGACTGCAGAGAAGATATGCAACATTCAATAATTTCAATATCAAAGCTATTTAAGAAGGCGTCCAGTTGGAGAAGTCTTAACAAGCCCGTATGTGGGATATATTATACTTGAGACTTGAGACCCATTAAACAGGAATATAGCAATCTTATTACCGTACTCTCGCCTAGGTTCGACCTTGTTTTTTTTAGAAAATTATCTCAAGCTGTTAAAGAGTTACATGCATATATACATATTACATACTTAACCAGTGAAATTTTCCTTCATGAACTACTTATATATAGGTTCAAAATCAAATGCCGTTTGTCTAATAGCAAAGTTATTATTCATAGCGATTCGTTGCAAATTACGGCTATCATTATCTAAAGACAAGTTTACTACTTAGAAAATCAAAATGTGTCCATTCGTTTTAGAATCATTACGTATATATTATGTATATTTCAATGAACTGGACTTTTGGATACTGAAGTTTCTTTAAAAAAATATCAAACATCAAACTCCTGTAACTGTTTTCTTTAGAATATATACCTCAAGCCTGTTATAGTCGACAATCTGAATTCTTGATCAGAAATACGAAATGTGTCTTTTGATGACAATGTTCACAGCGGAAAATATCGAGGGCTGTATACATAACTTTAGTCACCTGCTGCTATAATATGACTTAAATGACTTTTTGATTTCATCAGCAGAAGGCTTTTTAGACCATAGTAATAAAGCTCGAAGTAGCTTATCCGTATACTTAACAAAAACAGCCCTCATTTTTTTCCAGCTTTTATTTTCCTTCATCTAATTCGGACCCCTCCCGAACGTAAACGGTTTTGTCTCACCCGTAAACACATCGTTTATCTTTGTTCCTTGTCTCTGAATGAGCTCTTCTCAACAACATTCTAAAGCAATATGCTGCCCTTTATACGGAACATACTTTCTTGTTCACAATTTAGGCCATTTCGTAAATATAAATGGAAACACTATACGCTCTCAACCTCACCTGTCTTGTATAGTTTGGTGGTTATATAGAGGTCCATCACGTCTACAATCACCTATTTCAATTATGTACTTCGTTATTCCTTCATCACCTAGTTTGATTCTTAACTGTAGGAACATTATCAACTCTTCCATAAAAATTGTTTCAACTACGTGGACATCATTACATGACTCTTACAGGGATATTGTTACACAAGGCATGAAAAAGGATGCTCAATTAGTGTCACATTGTGCAACGCTTCCACCTTCAACCTTTGTCCACCATATCTTATTTGAGCTCGTAGTAATGCTACAATCTTCTGAGAGATCCTTCACACACATAAATACCATCCGTTCAATTTTGTTCGTCATACACATACAGATCAGAAAACAAAGATCTATATATACAAAAAAACGTCAAGCTAAACGAATAAACTGGAGGAAAAGCTGGTTGATTTCCTTCCTCGAAAAAAAGGTTTGCTTTTGATAAGTGAGATAAAAACGAATGCATCAAATCCTACAATTCCTTAAAAAAGCATTTCCCCTTATCAGGAATCCCTATCAGTTTGAGAGCTTAGCTCAACTCCTCTCCCATTCTTGAACTCAAAGTGTGAGTTTATATAGGAGGAGAAGAGTTGAATTAGTGTAAGAGCAAGCAAGCAATAAGGGTCATTTTTGTCCTTTTATGCTTAACTAAAGTGTACATACATGCCTTGTGTGCAACCCATCAATGATCATTTGTGTGAGCTTCAAATATAACAACATATGGGACAATGGTAAAATGGTATGGCTAACGAAATATAAATTTATTCATCTCCTTCAAATGATAGACTTGGAGCAAAATGTTTGGCATTTACATCACATTTATTTGGAGGTGATAACAGGCTAAAGGTACAAGTAGGAGTAGCCACATTTTATGATTTTTTGTGCATTTTACGAGTCTGAGGGCTGGAACCGTAATCAAAAGTTAGAGAGAGAGAAAAGTATCATCATCATCATGTTCACGCATTTACATATTATGGCAGAATAGCTGAAAACAAGAGGTATCATCATCAAGTAATCAGTATATCATGCGCTGGAAGGTTTTTTTACTTGGGTATACAAAAATGTATAGGTGCTTGCATTATTTTGTTACCTGCTTTTTTAAAACAGATCCTCCATTATGATATCCTTCTCGTATTTTTAAAAGTTGTCTGTGAGACAACATTATTTTGGAGGTGATAGAACATTTCTTAAGGCAGAATACATTAATGCGGATGTGAAAAAGAATTTGAGAGAAGACTTGAGAACCTTACCGATTTGAGAATCTTAAGTCCTGTTTTAGTTGTAGAATTACTTATACGTAGCTCATTATATACCTTCACGAAATTCATCTCCAAAATATTCATGCAATCACGAGAAAAATCAGTCCTACAGCCCTTTTGCTGAACTATCTTTAGACTACCATAATACTCTTCATTCCTTCCCTTTCTGACGCATCCTGGCAAAAATTTAATTAAAACTAAATCATACGTGGAATTTCTCTTTAGGTAACTTTTATTTGTTGGCATAATTTTAACTCAAAAGAGACAGATTCTCAGAGTAAGATTGATATGATTTCCAATATTTCTCTATACTGGATATGATCGCACAATCATATATGAAGATCTTTAACATTAATGAAAAATAATGATTCACAAGCTGTATGCAATATGCAAATTATCTCTGAATTTTTATGTACTACCCCTCTCGCTAGAAAGTCTGAAGGAATCATTCTACACGAACGTCTTGTCCTCAGGCAATAATATCAGCGGAAACTGGGAGCTGGGCAGTCATGTCACAGTATTTATAGAGTAGCGCAGCAGGTAAAAACTGGTAAGAAATAACTTCGACCATAAGACCTTAGAAAGACAACGTCTAAATTACAAAAACTTCGAAAATGCAACCATCTATTCACGCATACTTCCGTAGAATTAATAAAATTTCAAATCTAATTCAAAATTGAATTTTGAATATTGCTTCTCTGTTTCTTTTCAGTCGAAGTTTTGGTTATTTCAATAATAATGTTCTTCAGTAGTAGTTAATAGTTTCGATGTTCCTACCTAGACTCATTTGTACCACGTACCTATTGAAGAAGTCATGCCAAAATCAAAATTCTTGTGAGAAACCAGAAAGACGCTTTAGGAATTATGATTACGAACAGAGCGAGGAGAAAGATGGGAGAAAGTCGATGGGAAATTATTACGTACGTCATAATTCTGTTCTGATCGCGATGCACGAGATGAAAAGTGGAATAAAAAACGCATGTACGGATGTATAAGCATGCATGTATGTCTGAAAAATGAAAGTCAGTGGTTAGAATGCTAACCACAAGGCTGAAAGCCGTCATTTCACACGATTACACCATCTTTCTTGAGGGGGTAGGCAATGAGGAATCGGGTATACAGTGGAAACCAAACCTAAAAAAGAGTGAATTTGAAAACCCAAAGATTTGTATTTGGTATGTATGCTGGCAGCTGTACCCGACCGAGCTGAGAAGAGAGGTAAGAGTGTAAGAGGGAGAGAGAGAGAGGCTTCATTCCACTTGCATGCTTTACTTTTAAGCTTTCTTGTCTAAATCGGATGAGGAGAAGAAAGACGAGAGAAAGATGAAGATGAGAATTTCACCTTCTAAATTTTTGTATGCATATAAAATCGTACATTTATCTTTTAGCAGAGGGAAAAATAAAGAATGAACGACATATTAGCGGACAGCCTGAGTTACAATACGTACATACACATTTAGTATGCGCGTTGATGCTCCATGCCTTTTTCCTCCTACATTATATTATACTATCTGTGTGTAGCTGAGATGAGTATAAAGACAAGCTTTTGGCACAAAAAGAAAAAGGAAAAGGCTTCGTTGAAGAATAGAGAGGAAAAAAAGAAAAGATATGAGAAAGGAGAAGTATCGGTGATTTATTATTTTTATCTGTCAAAGCGAAATGTGGCAGGCTGATTACTATGCAGGATAATGACGTGCCATTAAGGCTTCCCAAGTTATTTAGGATTTCGCATTATCTACATGCATATATAAAAGGTATATAATATGCTCATTCCAAAAACCTCCTTCATATATACGTCTAAACCTGCGCCTTTGCTTTGCCCACTCACTTGTGTATTCCTCGCTCACTTCTCCACCGTTCCTTAAACACATCTCTTCCCTGCTTATGGAATGGATGCCTTATCAAAACCTCTAAGAGGATCTAAATTTTTACACATCACCGTTGCCAAACACCACACAGCAATAAAGAATCAAACAGTGAAATGACTTAAGAAAGGAGACCGAGTCACAAGAAATGATACTCCAGAAACATTTATGCATAATTTAGGCATCTTTTCTTGACTGTACATGAACACACGCACGCACACGACAAAGCTCCAATTTCATGTGTATATATATCCATTATGCAAAGGAATGTATATAGAGGTGGCTTTTTGGGGTACGGCTGAAGACCGATGAGTTTCTCTCATCTTATATACCATATGATGATGAACTGGATCGTGCCTTTTATTCAGTTAAGTAACGAGCAAAATACTAACTGATGTTGCTACACTTCTCAAGTAATGCATCATTCCGCCTCTCATCTTAAATACACACAAATGCATCGGGTGCGATAAAGATTAGCCTGTCCTTGTGAAAGAAACATGTATTGAGTACACTGCAAAACGAGCATTTACCAAAATCAACATTGACTCTCACTTTATATACAATGTGTTTAGCTTATATATATTACATAAGGATGAAATAATTTCAAGAATCATTCTATTATATACGGGTTTCTCTTTTTGACTACATGGTATGTTCTGCTTAGGGAGTGAAATCAACTGATATATGCTAAGAAGATATAGCAATTTATCTGGAAATGACTAAACATTGATTTAAGACGTAGAGAAAAAAATAAAAGATTTTAAAAATCTTAAAATTCCAAAGATACCCATACATATATATCATCTTTTTAGCTTCCATTTTCTGCGCGTCTCTTCTGCACCCAGACGATAATCCTATTGACTCGTTTAAAAAAAATCAGAATTAAAAGCTTGAAATGAGATAATATATATTATTATGGTCTGCTTGCTTGCATTTCATTGTGTAAGAATTCTGTCTCAGTGTTTCATCTTATAAATATTCAATGACTGTCAATAGATTACAAGGAAGGAAGTAGATTCATACATAATACACTTGAATCAGTGAATCATTTTGACTTGTGATAAAATTATGGCATCACTGCTAATGCATCTCAAGTGGAAGGCAAAAGATGAAGGATCCATCTAGAACACATATTATATCCGTTAACTATTATTCAGCCCACCAGCCAGCCATCCCACAAGATATTGATAAGAGAGAAGTACGAGGAATAATGTATGTGTTTGTCCATCTGGAAAGGAAATAGTACTTCGTCCTCCTTCTCCCTTTCCCACTGTCTCTCTCTCCTTGCTTGTGACTGTATCAATTAGTCTATATATTTCATTTTAGATATCAAAAACCCAATGGATACAGCACCAAAACCAACGCCGCATTGCATAATGTTATGCTCATTTAAACGGGATTCGCAGAACCTTCAAATCTTATCGTTGACGGATATCACTTTCGTCTTCCTTCTTTTTGCTCACTCTGACTTCTCTCGTAATCTCTAAAGTGTTGTATATATATGTATAAGTAAAAGGATATGGGAGAGAGATATATAAAATTTTGGGAGAGAGTCGCACAAATTTTCATGTAGAAAATAGACAATGAAGGGAAGGCAACGCGTGGTTTTCACAAAAAGCGTCTTTCATCTGTGTAGACAAAAACGGCCAGATGTGATCCATCTTTCTGAACTCAGATTTTCTTCCGACTACTACTCTGACTCTAGTGGTGTGCTAGTCTTCTTTTTTAAATGAGCGTCCACATTAGATTGATATATGAGCGGATCTGCACAGAAGCAACTCCTTCTTCTACCACGTCGTTTTTGCATAAAATCGTAAATCAAGCTTAAAATATAATCAACTTAGTGGGAGATAGTGAGCATCTTTCATGCATTTTCAAGAAAGTGAAGTACATTTAACTACCCAAAAACTGATGGTCTTATATTATATGCTTTTCCATTCTGAAAGCAACTTAGTGGAAGCATAAACATAACATGGGCATAGGCACAAAGGAATTTTTTCGTATATCATCATGACCACATGTAAAAAGCGGAGCTGAATTAGATAATGATTCATGCGTGTTGTCTGATAGGACGGTAATTCACCAAAAAATG
>JAANSM010001324.1:0-19372 GCA_036850725.1 Orchesella villosa | reverse complement strand
TATCGTTCGCTATATCTACTATAACCCTCATACTGGATTCGGTGGACAAGGTGAAGATTGAAAAATAAATTTATTAAAACAATAAATATATACAAAACTCATAAATTAGTATAAGATGCCGATGCGGGTGGTGGATGGATGGCCATTTCATTAAAAAGCGACTTTGTGAATATCTGTACTAAATGGTTGGGATTTTATTTTCCCTAAGTTATTCCACAAACGATGGTGACTGGTGCTGAGCGCTTGATGTTGGATTTTAGAAAACGTTCAGGGTATAGAAAAGTATTGCATAGTGTTGATGGCTTTATTGACGACGTGCGAGCGAACGAGGGGTTTCCAGATATGAAGACAATGAGGGATGTAATTCATTTCATGAAGTACGGAAGTCGTGGCTATGATTTAAAGTATAGACGTCCAGTCATTCAAAAATCTGACTATAAGCAACTCTTAATTGAGCACCACAAGAAGCGTGGGATGGTGGAATATGGAAATTTGGGTATACCTGAAGAAGAATTACTTGAGGAAATTAAAAGTGAACCATTAAAAGCTGTAGTTACTCACGCTTTCCAGGTATTTCATTTGGGGATAATTAAAATTTAAGTTAACAAGGCGAAAAATAATTTGTTTTTAATTGAAATTGTTAAGATATCCTGGCTTCTGCCACCTGATGGGGGATATTATGTTTATGATGGCACTTCACCTCTTCCACCCTGTAATCGAGCTCAGAAAGTTATCGTTTTCAAAAAACCTATCACTATGTCCCGTTCACAGATTCAGACGCTGACTCGCGTTCCAACATCATTCATCACAGCTGAGGATATCAGATCAACACATCCAATAATTCATGATTTGGAGTTTACTGTCAATTTACAAGCTCCTCCAAATGGAGCCATTAGACATGAAGAAGTGAAAGTTCCTATTTATTTTCAGAAGAGAAATCATCTTTTCCTTGGATTTGATTCGGTTAATCAAAATGGCGTGGAGCAGAGCGACAGAATTAAAAATGAAAAAGCTCGCAGTGCTGCTGGCTCCTTTCATCGAGCTAAGATAAATCTAGTTTGGATTGCACTTCTGTATTTTCCTGCACTTATAATATTTTATACTACATAAAACATAATATGCTACTCAATTCACAAGTTATAGACTAGGAGGTTGGAGATAGCTGCGAGTCTATTAACGAACTCTTTTCAATAACTTATTTCTATCATGTTAAATTTAAGTTTATAAAAAGGCTTTTGAAATATAACACAAAAGTTTTGTGTCAGAAAATTTAATATTTGCTTGCAAAAAATTCATTACACTTGAAACAAGTATGTGCCTGCGATGGGGATAACAAGTCAAGAATTAATGCACCAAATTTTTTTGGTGTACAACGTTGGTAATTTATAATGTACTTTATTCTGCATTTATTTAAACAACCTATAATTTATACTGTACAAATGAAGCACAATTAAAGTTGGACGTTGACTTAATTATTGGGTGTAGACAAGAATCGCCGGATAGCATAAATAAATTTTGGTGAGTTTATAATAAAAAATAAAGAGTTCACGTACTTACTTTACTATTCAATTCACAGTGCAAAATACTATACACTAGGAGATTCTATTCAACACGAAAACATATCAGTAACCTGTATAGTATTAAAAATTGAAATGTATTTTATGCCAACTATGTATAAACTCCTGAGACGCAAATATAAAACAACATGCAATTAAAATGCTTTTCTCAAACAGCTAATAACTTAAAAGTTTAACTCCATTTTTATCATCTTCTCTAACTTCAAACGATTTAGATCCACCGGTCTGGAGGGTGTCACTCCAAGCCCACTTAACTTACTATGTTTATGACCACGATTAGTATTCGCTTTAGCGTACATACTGTTCGATTTCGATGGTGGGGCGACCTGAAATTAATTTCAGAAATAAATCATTAATTAATAATGTAATCCACGTCATATGGTAGAAATGATTATCAGCCAGAACAATATCGTATTATATTCAATATTTCATTTACATTTCTTCTGTAAATATCATTCCATTTAAGAGACGACCACCAAGGATGATTCTTCACGTCCTTTGATCCATTAGACCCACTTCCAAGCCTCACTGATGGGTTAACCTGAGTAAATTTGCAAAAAAATACATCACAATCTGCAATCTGCATACATAATCCATAGTCATATGATCGACAAAGAATCACCCTGCCGAAAGTTTACTTATGCGTTGGTGATTTTCCGTATTTACCTTCAATAATCTTTTAATAAGATCCCGAACAACAGTATGAGGAAATTTATTAGAAAAGGTAACTTCTTTACTAGTAATCTTCTCATACATGACCATCCGATCTGCGTCGGCAAACGGTGTGTTCTGTATTCCAGCCAACATTTCGTAAACCAATATTCCCAACGCCCACCAATCAATATTCTTATCATAAGACTTGTGCAAAATGAGTTCAGGAGCCATGTAAGCTGGTGTTCCAACCATAGTTGAGGTTTTAGTTGTGACTCTTTTCACAAATCCCAAGTCGACCAGCTGGAAAATAAACAACAATGGTATTATGACTATGATTACACAAGGATAAGGTATTATTAAACATTACGGAAGTTGACAGCTCTTATATAATAATCTTTACACATTCTGGCGTCATCATCACATCACCTCATCGTTATTTTTGTATCACCTCTATACTTAAGCTTCCATAAAGTCAATAGTAAAGCACTATTGACCATTTTTATATTTGTCATAAAAATTTCATGTTTTGATTTTGCATCTCTAACCTTGATATATCCATCCGATGTAAGCATCACATTTTCAGGTTTAAGATCTCTGTAAATGAGATTGACATTGTGAAGGTACTCGAGCGCAAGGACCACTTGTGACGAATAAAACTTTGTTAGCTCCTCACTACAGAACAAGGGCAGACAACAACAAAGAATTAAAAATCATGTAATTGCGTCGTTGCACAAGGTATTATGTATGAATATGTTGTTGTTATTGTAATGTTTCAAGTTGAAAGATAAGTCAACTCTTGTTTGATATGTCTCAACTTCAATTGGTACACGATAAATAGCAATAAATTGATAGGAAAGCAATTCAATTGAATATCATTTGTCAAATATTAGTTGAAAAATATTCCATACTTGAATGGGCCGTTTTGCTTCAATTGCTCGTAGATATCCCCATTGCTCAAATACTCTTCCACAAAGAAGACAGCTTTTGCATCCTGTGAAAACAAATTGAGAAAGAATATTTAACATAATGAAACGATGAAGATTTTTTCCTTAATCGTATCAAACAAAAAAAAACTCTTTAATCCCAGAAGAAGACATGCAGTTCAGAATTACATAATGAATGGCAGCAATAAGAAAATATTGTTTGATAGAAATCAATATTTTTTATCCGAGATTAGAAAAAAGATCTATTTATCTTGTATATCTGCGTGTGTAGTGGGCCAAGGTAGGATGGGCTCTAATACGTACGTGAGAGAAGCATTAAAAATGAAAACAGTTGTTTCAGATTGCATAGCTTAATTCAGAAAATCCAATAGAATGGTTTTTCTCTGGAGGATGGGCTCAATAACAGTTATTCATTCGTGAAGAAATTGGATTTAAAAGGACGAAGAGTGGCGTGTGTGTGTGTCGATTGTCTTAAATATTTACATTTGGAAACAAAACTCACTTCAAAGTGATGAATTAAGGAGACGATGAAAGGCGAGTTGGTAGCGTAAAGATAATCCCTCTCTGCTTCTACATCCTTTTTTGAGATTGTTGCGCAATATCACGTCCTTACTAATCATCTTCAGAGCGTGGTGCTTTCTGTCCATGAAGTCTTGCACTAAATACACTTTCCCAAATTGACCAGAGCCGAGCTTCTTGCAAATTATGTAGTCGTCTAGCTTTCCAGAAGGCTGTAAAAGGAATTGGGGCATGGTGAGAAATGATTAAATAGGCAAAGTCAACACACCTTTATATTGAAAATTGAGGAATGTAATGATGAAGTTACCTCAGGAATGTTGGAAAGTCTGAAATCAAATTCTTTCTTCTCATCTCGCAGCACTCGGTCATCTATAAAGATGTAGAATATCGCAAGTTAGATTGATACAAACAAACTATTGCATTTTAGAAAATGATAGCACAAAGTAGAATCAATCACTTACAATCCAAAAAGTTAAGTAATTTTTTCTTTTGATGGCTTTCCGATTTGCCTATGTTCTTGATTTTGAATAAGAGTATCATCATACCATCCCTTAGGAGTGATCATAACTGAATTGGACTTTTGACGAACATAAAAATCCTCGGAAATGAGAGAAGAAAGGGAAGTAGATTTCTTCCGTTGCTCTAAACCAGAAACAAAATCAGTCACATGAATCCTAAACTTGACACTATATGAACCTATAGTTGACTTAATCATTCTGTGTAATCAAATCACACTTGCATGCTGCAAATTTAAACAATGCAGTAGTCTTTATCTCACCTGCAACAAATGATGGTACATCCCTTGATCCTCTCTTTGCCTTCAACTTTTTGTAGAGATTATCCATAACCGGAGGCAACATGATGGCAGTTTGGTAGAGTCTGTTATGAGTACGTCACAGAAAACGCAGTTTTGATTTCTGATGACAAGAAAGGTCACGTACGCTGCAGTACAAATCTATTGATATTATTGATCCTGTTGAGGAGAGTGATATCTTGTATGTTGTGACAGGAAGTCAACAAAAACAGTTTCCGATATTGAAGTGTGTTAACTCCCAATCGATATTATTGTATGTAACGATTAGAATGCAAGTTCATAATTTGCCAAATCCAAACTGAATTTAGATATCTGCAGTTATAAAGTTATGGGAGCTGAGTCAGTCAAGCAATGACAGAAAATTGTCTGTCTTCCCTCCTATTTATGCAGGTAAGAGGATGTCCAATGTATGAGAATAAAAGATTTTCGAGCATCCAGCATCGATTTACTCTTATCTATATCACAAATGGTATAATAATATGCAGCTCTATCAAGTATAGACTACTGTGTAATTTCTTTATTCAGTTTCGCTGAACATTTTTTATGCATGCATAAGTAAGTATAGCAGCTAATCTTTAACTTTATAATACTACTTATATTATATATATATATGTATATAGTGTATAGGTGACCATTATAATAATGGTCTGTGTTTGTAAGCTGCTGCTGTTACTAAATCCTTTTTTATTCTGATGCAAAGCGTACAGCGTTGTTGCTCTTGTTGAAGATGATTTGGGCGTGCAATATGCGAAAATAATGTCTGCCGCCTGTATAATAACGTATATTTGCTATATGGTAACAACTAATTGAAAAAGAATGTTGCGTTGTGTTCTTCCCATTTCCACTCCTTTGAGTCCGGGATGTTGGATGTATACCATGTCGGATGTACTTATATCGAGTAATAAGTAAAGTTTATAAAGTATTTGAGTATGATATCAAGGCTAAATTATGTGTCACCATCATTGGTGATGCATTTACTCATCACGTTTCAGCTTTATTCTCATTTCTAAGTGTGACAACAAAACCAGGTATTTTAATTGGAATTGGAAGTAATCCATATATTTGAGAAGACATTAGGTGGATGCAATCATTTACATCGTTATGATTCATTACATCATAGTTCATAAGTACGGGTTCAATTACATCATTGATTCAAATGCAACACGTTCTACGAAACAAATTCCAAAGTTCAAAAAATGTACAAATCAATCTCATGACATTTTTATCGAATGATGCTGAACTGCAGAAAATATACTTTAAGCAAAAACAGATACACAAAATAAAAATAAGATGGGTCATGTTATGTGGATCGTTATGTACCAACCATGTCAAATGAATAATTACTTCGGTCTCGAAACAAAAAATTGTTTGAAATAAAAGACAAGCCTTTAGTGTCGCAAGATTTGTAAGTTATTCGTTCAACATTATATTTGTACCAGGAACTGGAACAAGAAAGGCTATGCACGTAACTATCAATTTGACATTGCTAACACTTGTGTATTTTAGCGTTTAGGATGGGTGGAAAAGATGTAATAGTTTAAGGTCAATATTTCATATGCATATCAAGATATAAATTAGTTTAATGTTAGGTGCAATTATATCGTCAGCGGTAATGAGTCGTTAAAATAAAACAAACGGAATAAATTCTGAATGACTTGCACCGTAAGCAAATCATGTAAAGTACTTCCGGTTCAAATCGAAAGTCCCAAACAAACTGATTCAGTATTTTGGATGCCCTTGAATCGTTTTTAACCTTTCTTCTAACGTTCTCTCACATTCATGGCTAAGTTTCTTCAAAGGTGAAAGAAGTATGTAAGTGTTTAATTTGTTTCCCAAGTCTCCTCCCATGCTAAAATGAGAGGTTAACGACTTCATTTCTCAGTCAACCGGATCACAAATTAATAGTTTCAAGCAAATATTTTTGTCAAAGCATGTCTTAATGCGTCAACTAACGAAATTATTAGCTTTCGATTGCCAAATATCGGCAAAGAAGAAAAAGAGCTTGACATTACCGGAACATTCTCAACGAACCCTATACACAAATAAGGAAAATGTTGAAAAATTTAAAAGCTAAATATTTGGTAAACTATAAATGTACATATTATTGGATTTGTATTCCTAATTCTGTGAAAAATACACCGCTATTCATTATTCCTTGTCCATTATTTGCACAGGTAGCATGCATATCACATGCAGGAATTGCATAGGATTTCGGGAAAGATTTTCAGTCTTCCCGTTTATGTTAGCCTTGACATTCATTAAAATTGGAGTCGTACACACACGCAAACGTGTTCTTTCGCATTGCCGACAAACATCAAAGCAACACTTGAAGTTTTATGTAGGTTGATTGTCGAACGTTCCGACCTGATAATATAATAAAACATGACTAATATTTCTCAACACAATGTCAATGGTCGTTTGTTTAACGTTAGGTTTAGTCATGCTGGATTTTTTGCAGTCATTGGGTTTATTGCCATATTAATCTGAAGACATTTGCTGATCTTCTAACTTACGAAATTAATATGACTCATTTCAGTTTGACCAAAATACAAAGAATTTTTAGCAAAAAGTATGTGTGCTTGCTTTGTTATGGATTGTAAGGAAATGTATTCTTTAAACATTTTCATAGTATACAATTAGGCTTTAAATTGAAACTGGATGGTGTAATATTTACATTGAGCATAAAAAGCGCAATGGGAGAAAGTAGAAACAAAGCAAAAACATGTTTATACATTCCTGAAGATTTGATCATTGGTTAAACAGAAAAATTCTACATATAACTGGAAATCGGAACTTGGAGGTATGTGGCTAACTTCCTAATCCATGAGGAGAATGTGTGTGTATTAATAAGCTACCGTCAGCATTTTCAGTTCGTCAGAGAATCGTTCATCGTTCGTGTAATGGATTAAGGTTTTTATTATTATTACACGAAGATTACTATCCATGTGACAGGCAGGGATTAAGACCCACGTAAAATAACATTTGGTATCCGTAACTTACATTAAATCAGCTCTGAATCGGTGCATTGTGCAGCACTGCAATATAAAATGAAAAGATACATGTTAAATTGGGTGTTATTGCTCTTATATACAACATACAAGTCAATACTGTGTACGTGGTGATGTGATATTGGATTTATGGTTTAATTGATAACATTTTTCAGTAATATGACTAGTAATATGTATGATTGTGTTGTGCCTAAACAGAAGCACCGGTTCCGTTAATCCATTTGTAAATCCAGATATCATATTCGAATGCGTGGGATGAATATAGGATATAATTCGATGACGCTGTTTCCAGATTAACCTTTCCCATTAAATATTAGCCTAAACTCATGATTAGATGCAGATTTTAAGTCAGAATTGACAAGTAGCAATGGTAGTTTTCTTACGTATATCAAGTAAATTTTATAAATTCCCCCCATTGAAATGTTAAATGGAAATAGAACACTTGACCTTGACATATTTGATTACGCAGGTTTGAATTTTATTTGTAACTTCAATCATTTCACTTCGTCGATACACCATGCAGCACCGTAATATTTACGACTTTAAGTACTTTAGATTTATAAAATTTAATGTAGTTAAAAACATCTTCATCTTCATTTATTTGACTAAGGACACGCACGTACTATTCTATGAAATTTCGATTGTCTTTTATAATACGGTGTTTTTGAGGGCGGAGGAGAAGGCGGTATTACCTAATGAGAAGAAAATTAATAAAATGTTATAAAGAAAGACACAAGACATACGATCGGTTAAACGAATTGTCTTGAACCGAACCTCTTTCCTATAAATCGCCATCCAATCAACGCCATAAAACCATGGGTGAATTTTAATATCGGCTGACCCTGTGGATCCGCTTCCTAATCGTTGCGATGAATTGTTCTATATAAAAATCAAACATATCAGCCATGACTTTCAACATTACAAATTTTTCGAATTGTTTAAATTTGAGGTTTATCATTTATCATTTCTCACTTTCAAAAGTCTCGAAATTAAATCTCGAACTTCAGTTTTAGGAAAACCAACTGGAAAATATATTCTGCTACTATTTTGTATCACATAATCTCCCCTCCCATTTTCATATTCAAGTCGCTGGCATGGAGTACAACGAGCTCCGGCAAGCATTTCATAAATGATTATTCCAAGTGACCACCAATCCACTGCCTTCGTGTACCGATTTCCTAAAAGCATTTCTGGGGCCTTGTAACCCAAAGTACCCGCCATGGAATCTGCCGTTTCAGCTTGTTTTGAAAGCCCTAAATCAACCAGCTTCAAAAAGATGTCATTTTTAAGTATTCGATTCATTAAGTAAAATCCTTCGCATTATCATTATCATTATTTTAGACGTATGAATTTTTTAATCTTGACCCACTTTAATGTATCCATCACGTGTAATCATGATATTCTCCGGTTTGAGATCTCGGTGAATCAAGTTTACATTGTGCATGTATTCAATCGCCAATATTAGTTGAGCTGTGTAGAACTTCGTAAGAGTTTCACTGAAAATAAATGAATGCCAATGTCAAGAGCTTTGCGATAAGGCATATAAAAACACTACATACGTGCGTCGCGTCTGACAATGTAACACTTCTAGCTGCTTTTTTAATAATCCATGCAGCACTTAACTCCTTATTAGTGGTACATTAATGCGATTAATACAGTAGTGAAGTGCAGTGCAATAAAATATTTGCGCACATGCATTTGATTAAAATCTAACCTTAATTTTCCATAACGAACAAGATGCCTCAAGAGATTTGCATCGCCTAAATATTCCATTACCAGGCAAATTTGTGAATCCTCCTGCAATAAAAATATCAAACTTTTCAACTACTTCACAGAGGTTGAGTTGAGGGCTACACGCTACAACTACAACAATTGACAATGGCAAATAAAATTGCAGTTTTTGCATTAGTATAGTTAAGTGTCTATGTCATGTGCAAACATTACCTTATAATAAAAATCCACTAAAGACACTATAAACGGGGAGCTACATGCAAAAAGATGATCGCGTTCTTTTTCAGCTAGCCTTTTCATTATTGAAGAGGTGTAATCAATTTCCTTTATGGCATTAATTTCTCTGGTGTACCGATTCTCCACCAAATACACTGCTCCGAAACTGCCGACTCCAATTTTCCTCTTGTAATCGTAATCCAACTCACTAGATTTGGACTGCAGCATCAACATATAATTATATTTATATTATAATAACAGTACAAAAATGCAAATTATGTACTTTGTCATAACTTTCTGCACATGAGTTTACACTACTTATTGATAACTGTTGCTTTAAGAGCTACTTTATTACCTCCGATACATTCACAAGGCGAACTTCAAATTGCTCTTTTTCATCTTCCAGCAATGCCTCGTCTATAAAACAATTGAAACGATTTATTGCTTTAGTCATGTGTCAATACCCATGAAATGTTCACGTCGAAACAATGTGAACATGTGACATGAAAATGAATATTTAAGAATATTTTTTCTGCATACATGTTGAATAACTGTGGTAGATGTTATCAGGAACAGTTACCCTTCGGTTAACTGGATTGGCCAAGAAATTCTTATTTTCCACCTGTTGCGAAATCGCAAACTCGGGCATTGATATAGCTTTTCTCCTATCTTGCCCTTTGTCTCTCTTTTTCGAAACGAATATGGACTTCAAACTAGTAAACACAGTTAGAAATCCCCCTTTTTTCTTCTTTTCCGGTGAAAACGTTTCAAAGTTCTCTAGTTCAAAAGTATCCAAATCCTCATCTTCAAACTCAGCAAATGCTTCAGAGTACGTGAGCCCGTTTGTTGGTGCCATTTTTAATTATGAAAACCAACCTGCTTTGATACGTTTGAAACTGAAGTAGCTAAAATCAATTTTATCGTATTCAAAGATCAGGTATGCAACTTCCGAGCAGGTCTTCGGGTCTTCTCCTCTTCGATTCCCGTAACGGAATTGGGAGCATTATCAGAGTGCCTTCCTATGCCTTCAAAATATTCTGTATTCTAATCATAATCATACATAGGCATCTACTGCTACGTAAACATGTCAAAGTTTTCTGTATTAGTTTCCCTGAATTATCGAGTAACATATCGAATATCGGGTTATCATCGGTATTATCAGTCACAATCACAAATATCGCATAAATATTCCCCCATACCATCCGGTTTGCTGTCCTTCCCCGTCAATACTGCAAGTGTATTCAGAATCGTTGTTACTACCCTGAATATTGTCAACTAAATGGGAAATATCAATGTACTGACGTAATTAATTGTCCGATTAGTTTCAATATCAACTCTTCCCGTTTTATTTATACGGAATGCAAATGAAGTAAACACCATATCATGCGCTCCAAATGTGATGGTTGGTAGTTGATAACGACATTGTTTTGGACATTTGAAAGAACTTCCTTTTATTAGCAACAATAGTGTATTATATTATGTCTGCGTATTTAAATTCGCGTGTCATCATAGCTTTGCATCAATCATTGACTTACTTATCGATCGCAGCATCTGTAAAAAGGTTTTATCGTATATTTTCTGTCCCCTTGTTTTGTATATAGATTGTTTGTTTGTACCTAAGTACATGCTTCATGTTGTCCATTGATAATCATAATCAGATTGGACATAAAGTTTGCAATTATTGATGTCTATTCAATCTGATAAGTTTGGAGTTACGAGATGTTGAATAGTTAACTGAATAATGGAGGAATCTAAATATAAAAATGACTCCGTCGTTTGTCTCAAAATGTTTGCAGCCGTAGCCGCATGGTGTAACAGTGGTATTCAACTTTTTATTGCAATAAACTCTCTCTGTATTTGCAAGTAACAAAAAGGTGCTTGAAAAAGTAATAATGCCTAAAATGATGAAGAAGCTGGTTACTAAAATTGACACTTGAATCAAGAGGATATACTTCATTTTCAGCGGCTCGATAGCTCAACAAACAGTCAATAAATTGAAATAATTTAACGCTTGTGTTTGTACTACATAATGATTTTTTATGACTGCTTTTGATTATGATCAATTTAGAAATGACATCATTGAATTCAATCGGATAAGTGTGATTCCAACATTATATCACAATTTGAGCTTTTATTAAACTTTTTCTTCCACGTACACAATTATATCATTACAGCACAAATATATAAGTAGAAGAACACAAAACAAGCATCCGTTCCAGGCTCCACATCTTTCTCTCTAAGATTCATTTGAAATTCATGTAGAAATCATTATGTTAAAGACATTTTTAGCTTCTCTGGGGTGGGACGACACATGATTGAAAACTCGTACCTGAATGGCCATTTTTATTTGGTTAGGTACGACATTCTCAATTCTGGAATTAGATGCAATACGCAATCAAGTGGAGGTTGCTTTTTATTAAGATATATACTCCATAAATTATGACATAGCACAAGGGTTACAAAAAAAAACAATCAAAAAATAAATAAAATCTTCACTCTTCCTCTCATCCAGTTTTCATTCACACACACACACACACACACACACACATATTTACATATAACAGATAATGCATTTGTCTCTCGATTTGTACCTTAGCCTAGATATATATCGTCATCATCATGTCTTACCCAGTATCTCGTTACAAATATAAGAGTCATATTACATGGCACACACATGCATTCTTTAACATTATACATACAACATGCATACACAAATATTCTTCAACTTTCACTCTAAATAAAACTAATTCTCATTCATTTCATTCAACTCATGACTCATTCATTCAAGTTCATGTCAATCTTTTATAAGTACATACTTATTAATATACTTAGTACAAAAATATTTAAAATTTAATCCATATTTCTGCTGTTTCACGGGGTCTACTGTCTACTACATACATTTATTTATATATTATAGTATTTAATAAGCTTCATTAATATTCTCTCAAGTGAACAAGATTACCATGCTTCCAAATCCAACCATCTCCAACAATTTTTTTTGTTGCTGGACATGTATTGACCTAGAGTATTTCTTCTGCCACGTACTTTGCCAATGTCAAAACCGTTTTACCACGGTTGACAATAATGACAATGACCAAAAAAAAAATTACTAGAAAACGAAAACAGTTTTACAGCCTTTCATTTGTTTGTGTTGGTCAACAAGTACACATCTTTTTTTTTGTATTTTATCCCTGAAAAGGACCTTTGCTATGATTATAGCATAGCACCTTTAAGTATATCCTTAATTGGAATGATTTCAGCATCAGATTTGCATCTCACAACATTTTACAGGAGATGCTCACTGGGGAGTATCTTTAAAGTACATTCAGGTATATGTTGAAAAGAGAAGAGACTTGCATTTTAAGCCTTGTTCAACCAAGAGTGGAGGAGTTGCATGGCATCAAACTCTTCAAGAGGAGATTTGGTAGTTGAGGTAGGAGACGGACTAGCATTAGGCTCGGCTGAAAGTATTGGAGACTCCTTCACCCCATCCCCATCCGCAACAACTTTGTCAAATGCAAGCAAATGAGTTTGATTGGCAATCACCTGTGGTTTGTACTCCTTCACCTTGGACCTACCTGCGGTAATAATTACAACTTCTCCACTTCCATTAGGAACACCACCTCCGGTGGCACTCACCTCTTTGGAAATGGAACTGGAAGAGCTAGAGTATTTACTCAAAAGTCCTCCAGCCTTGCTGCTCTTACGAGCATAAATTGGTGTAGGTTTTCTCTTATATGTTGGCATAGTTGGCAGTCTTGGATATGCTGTACTTGTGCTCTTGGCTGTGGTTGAAGTGGTTGTTGGTGATTCAGTCGTCGTCTTCGTCGTTGTTGTTGTAACTGGCCTTTCTGTTGTAGTTGTTGTGGTACTGGTCGTCGTGCTTGTTGAAGGTGCTAGTCTTATACCAAAGTAGCCATCGACATCATCATCATCCTTATTCTCCTCATCTTCATCCTTTTTCGTGATACCACTTTTCTTGGATGTAGAAGACGAGCTGGAAATTCCAACTGACATGGAGATGGAAGTACTTGTCTCGAAATTACTATTGCGAACGGAAGGTGAAGTGGTCGTGGTGGGCTCTACAACTTCTCCACCTGAGCTGCTCTCTTCAAACGGCTCAAATACTGGGATTCGTTGGTGATGATGATTATCCTTGACTTCGAGAATTTCCTCTTCGTCATCATTATCCTCACCTACATCTCCAAACTCTTTCTCGAAAGAAGAGAGCAACGACTCGAATACATTGAATGAGTTTGGCACGACTGGTTGTGGGGCGTCGGACTCATCCACATTATCAAAATCCACATCTTCTACTGCACCTTGCTCTCTTCCATCTTCCATTTCCGGTATGCTAGGATGTGGAAGCACATGCACGGGTCTCAACTCCGATGCTTCTGCTTCCTCCTGAGCATCAAGACTCTCAGTTGGCTCTAATGGTTTCACAACGGAATTATGGGTCGTTGACAAAGTCTCAGGTGTAGTTTTCACAGCATAAAGCACGGTAGGTGGTCTCCCTGTCGTGGTATATGGTGCTGAAGCGACTGGTGACATTGGTGTTGTAGCTGCTGGTCCACTGTACCCAACAACTGTAAACTTATACCCTTTATTTCCACTCGGCTGGTTTGACTTATTGGCAGAGGATGTGCGAGTTGGATGAATGGGCTTGAATTCAGAAGCGGAAGTCACTTGGGTGGGATACAAGTCTGCACTCGCGACTGAGCCTGGCTTGAGATTAACTTTCGTCTTAGCTTGATTTTTAGTTGGGACTACGTCAGTAGGCTGGAAATAGACAATGTTTGGAATATGGGGATGAACCTCAGCTTCCTCTTGATATACTTGATGATGATACAGTGGGTGCTTTGGATCCTGTCCTATAAATCTTGGTGGCTGTGGTCTTACAGGTCTTTGAGGTCGACGTGGACGTTGCTTATGTCCAAGAAGTTTCCAGAGTGGGAACGCTCCTCGAGGTGGGGGTGGTGGTGGAAGATGATGATGATGTTGGTGATGTTGCTGCTGCTGCTGCTGTTGGAGCTGATGTTGTTGTTGCTGGAGATGTTGGGGTAAATGAAGATGCTGCTGAGATAGTATCGGATGACGGGCTAGAACATTGGGATCACGCTTCCATGGAGCAGGAACGATTACAGGAGTTGGCCGGCTGTACATTCCGATCATTCCTGTATTTGCTCTTGCTGTGGGCTGACGACCACGAACTTCCGTTACAAAGCGTACACGTTCCACGGCTGGTGGAGCGTAATCGTAAGTTGGATCTCGGTCTATGGGATTCCCATAGTCTAAGGGTTTCCATTGTACGACTGACGTTGTGGGAAGTCGGGTAGTTGTGCTGATACCGATGGGATCTAGAGGATGGGAGGGAAACGTAAGAAAAAGAGTATAAAAATTTGCCACTCCATTAAAACAGCGGCTGTGTCATATTGGGAGATGCAAGTGATTATTTTTAGGAGAATCGACTCCAGTCAAGTTTCAAGTTTCTCGTGTTCTTTTTTTCTCTCTTGAAAAAAGTCTAGACTCAAATCTTGTTGCCCAGTTTAATATGATGATGATGATGATAAGATATTTTCTCTATTTCTTGTGTTACCCCTCTCTAACAATGTATTACTGTCCGTGTACATGTATACGTTCCTTCTGTGAAATTGTGTGGCACAAAAAAAACCTGACTTGGCTTTCCGTTTTGTCGTATCGCATATCCCACCATGCCATATAATTTGGATCATAATACCATAAGAATTGTTATAATGGAAGTATCCAAGATTTTAAGATAGCTTTTGTAATATATATTTTATTTTCAACAAAAACGACTTTTGTATCTTGCCATTTCAGTTCTCTGTGAAATTTTATGTGGCATAGCATTTACTGCACTATTGACTATCATATAAATACAACATACACAGAAATCGGCTAAATGCACAATTTTTTGCGCGTTTTGACGATTTTCTCCAGATTTCGCTATTAATGTACTTCCACTGTGTTTGGCTTGTGAGGGTCTTATAACTTCTTTTAATGTCAGTTGGTGACAGTTGCAACTGTTTTCCTTTTCTCTTCTAAAAATCTGAAGTCGTACATACATTTCTAACTTATGCAAATAATATCTTATAATGAGTGCCTTAGCCTCAAGATTCTTAGGGACTTTCTAAGCCTCTCATTCGCTGAAAACTGAAGCTGTTTCTTGCATTCAGATCCCCTTAATAATAATATGGTTATTGCTCTCCACATTTAAAATCATCATTCCCTTTTCTCAGTGAGACAGAAACAGAAGCACTATTTTCTCGTTGCCCCTTTCCCCCATTGTACTTTTCCTAGCTTACAATAAAACTGTGTGACTTTTGGAAGCACTTGATTTTCTCCATCTTTTTTAATAAAAGAAAGCAATCGCAATCTCAGCCTGTGTATATATGGAGTAAAGAGTGGTGTGTAATCCTTCTGGTTTTGTATTTGGACAAAAGGTTAGAGAAAGAGAGAGAGTGTGTGGGCAATATCAAAGAATAAAGATTTATGGACATGCTCCCTTTACTTAACATAAGGGCTGTGTAAGCAAGCATTATTCCTATTGTGTCTGTGTGTCTGCTCTTGCCACTTTCGATTCTGGTCGGCCACTCCGCATTTCTTATGAGAAGTGCCTTGGACCATGTGGTCTCTCTCATGCTTATGGTCTGCTTCCTTGAGCATCTCTTCCAAGACACACCATAATATAATAATATTGCAAAAAGGTCGCTCTTTATGGGAAGCTACGTTTTGTTATTTGGGCTTTTCTGTTCACTTCTTCACGGCTCATTGCTTTATTGCTTGGCCATTACAAGGCTTTCGGTGTATTAAAAATAACAAAAGTGCCATGATATAGCTTCAACTTATAAGTACCTACATATTTTTAAAAACTTTTTCTTTGGAAGCTCTGGAAGTAGTCAGAGATGTAAGGCTGTGATTGAAGCAAGCTACACTCTCACGTACCTCGGACTTCTTCGAAAACTCTATAAAGAACATTAAATTTACTGCGAAATTGGGTTTCTTCCGCTTGCTTATACGAATGTATAGTATATAATATATGTGTATGTAACCCATTTTGGGGAGTAGCAGACTTTTTCTCGCTTCATTAGGCAGTCAGAGAGAAGTCTGCGGAGTCTCGTAGCTTCCTGTATAATTGTCATAAAAACACAATTTATGAACTGATTAACATGCAGAGACTCATTTCTCTTTTCTCTGTTGTATTCTGACATATTTCTCATATTATCAACTGGCTAGTTCACTTTTTAGGAAAGAGAGCTGAGCTCACAGTAAATAAATTTGAGTTGAGAGAATGGGGGAGAGGAAGTTTATTTCTTTTCCAAATTGAATTCAGAGAGAAAATTCTCATGGTGGGCTCAGGCTCAAGAGAGACTTAGATACTTCTACTCGTACAACATTGCTTGGCCAAAAAAGGAGAGTGAAATGAGTATAAAAACGGAATAAAAATAAAATTTATTAAATTGCTCCTATCCTCATAAGAGTCAGCCCTTGCTTATTTGATACTGTATGTAAAATCGCTTTCATTTTCTATAAAACTTTTTTCATTTCAAGAAAGCACTACTTGCTCCTAAATCAACGGAACTCAAAGTTATTGTTGCAGTTGTAAATATGCTAATAAGGATATGAAGACTCTTTCGTGCGTTGGCCAAGGCTCTGATTTTCATTTACTTTAATACAGAAATCAGGTTTTGGGCTCATTCAGCAGGCTCAAGAAAACTCATTCGTTTATATAAGGAGATCTGATAAACGATTTAAGCAGTTGGAGAAATATATGAAACCAGAATTTGAATTTCTTATAGGTCCCTACAATTTATGGGGTTCAACAAAACAAAGTTTCATATTTACAATGTGACTCTAAATTGTGATTGCAAGAAATAAAGGCTTGGTCCCTTGGGTTAATGATCAATTTGTTATTGTCAAAGGAAAGTGAGATTAAAAATCGGCATAATTATTGGATCTCCTAAATCTTGTTTGATGTTTGAACCTCTGTTCAGTTAGGCACATAAAACAAGACTACTCTTAAACCCATCCCTTTATTTTGTGTGATTTATGCAAGCTCATGTTTCTGTCTTCTGTCTGATGCAAATCGTGAGATGATGTGTTGTTTGAGACAAATCACTTGATAAGTATCGTTACAAGATGATAGGGATTCTGATGAGAATAACATTTGACAAAATACCAAGTAGGTATCTAAAGAGTCGTCGTCTTACCGGCCTATTAACCTCTAAAATTATTTGCATGCACATGTCTCTATTTAATCACGTAAATATATACCTATATAATCATCATGAAAGTGAAGTATCAAGTTGTTGTGCAGGTGCTCAAACATGTAATACATTCTTGTACTTATGCAGAGGGTCTTTGTCTGATAAAACCTTTCCGGATTTTCAAATATGCAGATTGTGATCAAATTGTTTTAAGAGTGGCTCAATTTGTTTTAAGAGAAATAACTCGTTTGATTGAATCTCGTTGTTGTTGATAGACTTTCGATTTCAACTTGGTTTAATTAACTGAAATTGCCGTTCATTACTTAATGAGACCTACGTTTTCAGAATTTAATTAAAAAAGATTGAGCTTACGATGATGTCTTGCTCCCAATGGTTGATGATGAAATTGTGGCACTCTATTGTTATCGAGTCTGTCATGAAATCTAAATCTCCGGGAACTCCTCATCATCCTGGGTTGAGTGGTTTGTATCATTGGAGAGTATTGGAGGGGATAGTGATACAATATAGGGGGCCATGCTGGTGCCCTCGGTCTCCTCATAAACATATTCCATGGGCGCTGTGATAACCTAAACTGTCTTTCAATAAGGGGAGGACCCATTCTCGATCTGGACATGATCATATGTTGGGGCAATCTGTGACCGCCTTCTGGCCTATGCTTCCTCACATACCGTCGAAATATACCCCCACTCGTGAGGTGGATTGAGAGTGAGAATATAGCGAGAGTGAAAAGGATGAATGATCTCATCTTGCACAACTGTCTGAGAAGTAAATTGTTTAATGACTATTTTTTTTCTATTTAGGGAGCTATAAGAAACGTGTTTCTTCGCCAAATTAGTTGATGGCTGACGTGTATAGCAAGTGTAGTTTAGCTTCTCGGTTTAGGCTCAGCTTTGACTTTTGGCTTGGCATCGGCTTTCTGCTCCTCGTCGACGCAAGGAGCCTTCCGCCTTCCTTGTTTCCTTGTTGCTTTTACACCAGAGTTCTCCGTCCCTGTTGGGTCACTAGAACAACAAGACCAAAAAACTTGAATTTCTACTAGGTCAATGTCATCAAACTTTCCCCTTTTTCTTACCACCTCTCCTCTATTCGTAAAATACATAGTATTAACTTTAGTACAAAGCATAAAGCAGACTTATAAGCAGTAGCGTATAAAGCTTGTAAGGAGCTTGCAAGCTGGTTTTTAATATGAAACTAGCAATAATGATAATAATATAATGGTGAAGAGTAATAGACAAAAGTCAAACTATAGCCTTTGGCATCTCTCCTTTTTAATTTGAAGAAATGAAGCTGCTCGGAGGGAGCAGGGATATGAGTGAGTCTCTCCAATCTGCAATTATTTCAGTGTACAGTCATGCGCTTATGTGTTATCAATCAAGATATATTATGATATGATATATGTATGCATAGGTATAGCCACACATCCCAAATCCATCATTTCAAACAAAATCTTTTATGCGTTTGTATATCCAAAATCTTGATAACATTGTTAGTTGTTAGTCTACGTACATGGTTGTAGTTGTGTATATCATTACGGTATACCAAAAGTACAGCACATTTTGCACACACAAAATGCATCGAAAAAGGTAAACCACAACTTGAGACTGACCAAACAAACCGAAAATGACGGCATGCAAACTTGTTGAGTCAAGTTCAAATGAAA